>QQNG01000277.1:0-164121 GCA_003666085.1 Pseudocercospora crystallina
GGAGGGGAGGGGGAGGTGAAGGGGGAGGGGGAGGTTGATGAGAATGGGGATGCTGAGACGGAGGATGAGGAAGAGCCACCGGGCGAGGATGTTGAGATTCCGGGGACGGAGGTGTTCAAAGGGATCATTGATTTGCCGTTCCAGATCCCGAGTGAGAAGTTCAATGGTAGGGAGCCATGGTATTTTACTGAAGAGCTTAAGGATTGAAAGAGAGAGATGTGAAAGAACAGGAAGCATGTTGTTAATCGTGCCTGGGTGCACGCGTACTTCATCGTAGGCTCTATCGTATGCAATCTTCGTTGTAGGAGCCTGGCATCTCCTCCACTCAACCCCAAAAATCTCCAACATGCTCTGTCTCCCGCCAATTCCATGCGCCCTGTATGATTCATCTATTCATGTCCGCTGTATGCATATGCTTCTCTCCTCATACTTCATCATCATCACTCATGCAAATCATTACCTCACAACGCCCCATACCCCTCTCCATGCTGTCCATGTCCATTCGCAACCAACCCCTCCCTCTCACTCGCCCCTCCCTTCACCGCTCCTGTCCCACTGCTGATACTCGGCACCCACCCCCTCATCCACCCACTAACCTTCCTCCAATGCCGTCCGCTGCTCCCCTCCTCCTCCTCCACAACAACCAACTTCTCACTCCCCTCCCCATACATCAAAAATTGCACCCCAACACTAGCATCCAACCCCAAAACCCCCGCAGCCCCTAAAAAGAACGGCAGAGCAGCCAGCACCCATGTCGCTCGGTCACTCCCCTCCTCTCCCGCCCATCCGCCTCCGCCATAAGGACCGAAATCTTCCCAAGCACACGGGTTCGTTAGTAAGGCGGATGAGTAGAAGAGGTTTCCCATAAATGCCGCGATGAAGAGATGTGGTGAGAGGCCTGCGGTGGATTTTCTGCGATAGTTTTTGAAGAGTTGGGGGAGGCGGGAGCCGAGGTAGAGGATTGTGGACATCCAGGAGAGGATTGTGCCGGCTTTCTCCAAAGACGTCCGGCCTGTCTCGCCCGCTCTTGTTGTGAGCTGAGAGGTGGTATGGTTGTTGATGGGAGAGGCGTTGGTTATGGCGATTAGACAGGCGATGAAGAGCATTGTTCGCGGGGAAGGGGAGGGCATTGGGGAGGAGGGGCCGATGCGGTGGATTGTGTTTCCTCCTCCACTTCTTGGTGTTCCGGAGAAGCTCGAGTTCGCTTTCTCTTTCTCTTCATTTTCTTCCCTCTGGAAGGTAGGCGTACGGAAGATGATCCGAGGTCTTGTCGTAGGTTTGGTTTGTTCGTGGCCTTTGCGTACATCGTCAGAGCCGTCCATGGAAGAAGAAGTATCATTCTCGACCGGCATACCTTCAATCACGACTTGCTCCATGCTGCCATTACCAGAGCTGCCATCTTGATTTCCTCGATTCCATAACCTCAGCACTGGATGCCCATGCTTCAGCCTCTCATACCAGATCCATTGTCCGACAAGACAGAGATCCACAAATACATAGTAAGCCCCAATAGCAACCTGCCAAGTCGCTTGATGCGTGAAGAGAGCTCCTAGAAGGTTGCCCAGATCACCCAGACACCACTCCACCAGGAAGAAGATCGACAGCCCCGATGTACTTTGCAACGACCAATTCTTGTATATTTGTGGAAGTTGCGCGAATAGCCAAGCCAGTATACTCAAAGCTCCCAGTGTATTTGATATAAAGGCCAGCGGCGTCGGGATGCAAACGTGAAATGTGCTGCTGAATCGTAATAGGAAGTCGTTCGCAGGAGCGCAGTGATCTGGTAGAGAAGGTTCAAATGCCGACGCCGATAGCCATGCCATGTTGGTGGGAGTCCGGACGAGCGGACTCTTCTAAGGAAGTTCCAAATCCAATGTTGATTGTAGAAAGGTTAGAGAAGTCCCAGCTCTCAATCCAAGGTATGCGTGTGCAGAGCGTAGGTGATTCAGGTCGCCTGACGTCGCGAAGGTGATCTCGTGCTCAGCCACGTGCTGCCTGGTCGCGGTTGCCCGAAGGACACGAGACGTCGAAGTATTCGAGCTGGCGAAGCGGGATGGAAAGCGCAGAGCTCCAAGGAGTTCCGTTTAGGAAGCTGTACTCTCGAGCTAGGTGGAATGCCTTTATGTAACACGGCGCGGTAGCGTGTAGACGCACAGAGGCCGATCAGGACAAGAAAGCTGAAGCTGTAGCACCAAGCGTACGAAACAAAGAGAGGTACGAAAGAAGCAGAAGAGCAGGAAGACAACACACGTCGGAAGAGTCAGGAAGAGACAACGGGTGGGTATGACTGAGGAGATACCTTATGGAGAGATGTCTACCTGCGGCCAGAGACGTGTTTGCCGATTACAGTCAGTCAACGCGCCGAAAGACCACCCACCGTCATCTCCAGCAAGTCGAAGGGTCCTCAAGGCGCGGGCGGGCGGTACAGTGACACAACCTCACCCCAGGAACTCCGGAGCGGATCGAAACATGTCGTGCAGAATGGTGGACGAAGAAGGCAGCTGAGTGGGTGATGATAACACCCTGAGGTTGGTTGGTGTGTGTTGTCTAAGATAAGGATAGCGCTCGTGCAGCGCCGGCGGGTTTGACTACGCCAAGACGATGGGGTATCACATGATGGTGGGGCCGAGATCGCGGTTGCACGGATATGTCTTAGGCTGGACGGTCGGTACGTGCTCCGATCTGATAGTTGATGAACTGTTCGTATTGGTGGTTACGATTTCTCATTAATGATGAGCTTTGCTATGCGAAGTTAGAACAATTCATGTTGTTTGATGCCTTCACATGCAACATTCGTTGTAGCCAGCACACCGCTACCGGCTCCTCATCGCTCTCTCTACGTCCCGAAAACAGCCGGCGAGCACATGCTGTCACAAGCAGACGAGTACACGTAGTGTCAGAGCTGCGAGGATACGATTCATGGTGTACTTCTATGTCTCGATTTTCTCCACTCATCATTCACACCGCCCTCCTCATGTCCCGGAACCTCCTCCACCCTTATGATAGGTATAGGTATCTTAATCAACGGCACCTCCAACTTGCCATTCAAACCATCTACCTCTTCCACTCTCGGCGTACGGGGCTGGCATAAGAAATGAGCCAGCAAGGCGGGGTATCCAGAAGGCAAGAAGTGTAGCCAAAACCCCTCTATCAGGTCTGGTTTGGCGGCGAACAAATGCTCGATGATCTCCCTCGTGCCCTTCACTTTCGCCTGGTAATCTTCCATTACGACCGAGAACATGGTGTATATTTCAGGCTGGCATACGAATTCTTCTTTTACTTGTTCGAAGTATCGACCGATGTCGCCCTGCGTGACACCTGTGGAAGAGCAATCAGTGTGTGTCTCTTGATAGACCGTCGAGGAGATTTCCAGAGTGCTGTTATACCTCTCGTCTGTGTGGTAGCATGCTGTCGCGTGACCCTTTGGGTACAGCGAGAAGCAGACAGGAAGTCGTCGAACGGACGAACGAATTCAGGCTTGGCCTCGAAGATCTTGCAGACGTGCGCGACCAGGGCTTCCTTGTCGCATTTACCAGCCCGGAAGCTGTTCAAGAGCTCCACGAAGTCTTCATAATCGAAAATATCCAGGTATCCAAGGGCCTCTTGTAGGGCATCCAAAGAGGGTCTGGGTCGATCAGCTGGGTCGTCAACCTGTGGCTGCATGGTAACATGAATTTCGTCGCCAATCGAGCAGAAGATTGATTAAAGTAGTGCTCCCCGTTTCCGTGAGCTCGGCGGCTGGGGTTCTCGTTGGGCTTCCACGTTACTTTCCACAGACATCCGCAACGAGAAGGGGAGAATCCAATTCGGTAATGCGCTTCTCGCATGACATGGGTCAAGCTTCATAGGGAGGCAATCCAGGAGCAAATTAATATCGATCACGAAGCAGCTTCTGAAGAGTCAGCTTCCTCCTCAGCAGCCTTCTCCTCGTCGCCCGCCGTCGTACTCTCTTCTTTAGGCCTCGCATCAACACCAGAGCTCTCGTACCACGTAGTGTCCACCCAGTCGATGATCTGATCTCTAGCACGCGGTAACATGGCGTGGTAATCCGGATTCTTGTCCGGTGCGAACATCGACGTATGCGCGATCAATTCGTCGCTGGCGAGTGAGTTGATACAACGAACCCAGAGCCCTTTGCCCTTGGACGTATCCTCCGCGAATTCTTGCACTTGCTCGCCTTCCGCTTCCAAGCGCTCTTCTTCATCTGTAGCGCCTTTTGATCTCCGTCTCTTAGGCGGAGGATCATCAGCCGACGAAGGCGCATCTCTCTTCGTACCAGTAGGACTATTCGCATCTTTCGACCTCTGAGGCTTCGGAATGACACAGAACGTGCGGTCCTCCCCGAGGATCTGTCCAGCATATTTCGTCTTGCTTGTGACCTTCTCATCCAGTGCGCCGTAGAAATTGGCAAATCCGAGATGATGCGTCTTCGTCAGGTCTACAACCTTCTCAACACGCTTCTGCAGCTCGGCACCACGTCCCAGACAGCCGACGAATTCAAGATGGCTACCAGCCCAGTTCAAGCCTTGGGCGATTTGATTTCTGCTGAGGTATGCTGCTCCTGCGACGCCGGCGACTGCTGCAACTGCGCCTCCGTACATGGCGATCTTGCCCCATTTACCCATTCCTCCTCCAGTGCTATTACTTTCGGAAGCTGGTAGTCCTCTGCTCGACGCGTTCGTGATAGGGGTTGTAGAGCGTGGAGAGCCCCAGCCGAAGAAATTGCTTGCAGTGTCAAATGCCTTGTATGCCGTACTCGCGTGATTGATCTGTTCTTCCGCACCATGCGCGAGCACACCTGGACTGATACCCAAGTACGGGGTGTCAAACGCCAGTACTGCCCTGATGTATGGAAAGAAAAGCATGCTCTTTTCCCGCAGCGGAGGTGTAGGCGCACGACTCCCGCTTGCGCTGTTCGCGCTGGAAGATGTAGAATTCGTACTGTTGTGCCCCGTCTCTTCTTGGAAAGTGTGCGGAACCGGCTCGTCCTTGACGATGCTCAGCAGTGTCTCGGCCGCTACGATGCCACCCATTGAATGTCCACACAAGATTACATGCACGCTCGGGTCGACGGTCGGACTAGGCGTGCGGTTCGCGACTTCAAGGTCGATGACTTTGTTTTGAAGCCATTCTTTGAACTTTCCGACGACTGCTCTGAGATCGCCGCGGGTCTCGTACTGCGGATACGTAACCGCGAGGACGTTGGCCTTCGGTAGAGAGTGTGCGAGGAGGGCTTTGAGGTCTTTCGGGAAGTTGTGGAAGGTGTGATCGCTTCCCTTGAAGCCGTGGATGAAGACCAGGAGAAGCGTTTTCTTCACCATTTTGATTGGTTGAATGGAGATTTCTGCGCAATGTGCGCGCTGAGTTGTGGTTGTTACATGATGGTCAGCGAGGTTTGGTGGAAGTCGAAGTCGAGTCCGCTGAGAGCATGTGAAGCCCCACACCTCCACATCCCTGTCATCGGAACGCGGGAACTGGCTCACTTCAGACACAAAACAGCATCACTTCTGTCACACGACTACATCATGACTTTACCAAGAAAGATCAAGACATTGACATGACACGAGGCCTCTCCAGGAAAAGAGACTACATGAATATTGGCATCTGAATCACAGATACGCCTCATCCCTCGCCACCCCACAAAAAACCTCATCTTCCCCAACAATCTCCCTCACAACCCTCACCAACTCCCCAAGATCCCTCTGCAATCCCTTCGTCCCAATCTTCAGCAACGCAAACGTAGCCGCACCCGGATCCCTCACCGACCTAACCCGCCTCGAAAAGCTTTCTCCCTTACTCAGACCTCCCATCACTTGCCCCACACTCGGCGCCTTGAGATTGGGGGGTAGCGGCACTCCCATCCGGATGGAGTGAGAGAGTAGGCTGAGCATAGCAGCAAATCCGAAACCGTTGGATTCGTAGGCTTCGCTGTAGTGGAGCCAAGAGGATGCGTCTTCTGATGGGTCGAGGCGGCGGGTATCGACGAAGTCGAGAAATGCCTGGGATGTGAAGGCGATGAGCTGCATGTTCCTGAGGAGGCCATCAATTTTCAAGCACGCCTGATCGTAAAGCGGGTGCGGGAAGTGCAGATCGATTGGCAGGTTCCATTTCGTGACCTTGAGGTGCGAGCGAAGGGCTTGGAGGTGGGCGTTGCATTTGGCAAACGATCGGGAGTGCAGCCCTGCAAGATCAGGCTTCTGAGTCCGCGGGAGATCTTTCTCTAGTAGATTGTGTTCGTTCAGACCTGGTGCAGCTGAACTATTTGCCAGAGCCTCCTTCAACCTCACTTGAACGATCCCATGGAAGCTCGTATGGTACTGCGCCAACGTCGCCAGACATGCACTCAATTTATCCCTCGCTCCATCATGATCACTCACTGGAAACGGAAAGAGCGTCCAAATGGCTCCTAGGAGACAACCGGCTGAAATGGCGGCCATCCTTATCGCTCCCAGAACAAGAGTAGAATACGGAGCCGCGGATCCGTCTGGCTGCAGTGCATTGCCCAGGATTGACGTTAAGGTGAAGGCGCTCACCGTCCCAACGCTGTAAAACCGCGGCGTCGTCGCCATGATATACATTGGAAAAGGCATGCTAAGCCAGTAGAAGACCAAGACTCCAGCGGGAATGCCCACTACGATATACCACGAAATCCACGACAGGCAGGCCGCGATGATTGTAGCGCCTACGCGAAAGACAAGCGTTCGGATGCTTTGGCCTGCGGATGCCTGCATTGTAAACGAGATGGTGTATTGTGCCCATACCAAGTGCTGCTTGAGGTAGAAGTCCTGAGTCGATGGCAGAAAGCAGATAATGGCGCTGCACATGGTCGCGCATGTGACTCGGAGACCAAAACCAGAGGCCGGAGATGCGAAGAAATTGGAGGGTTTTCGAATGCAGGCCATCAAAATCCCACCTGCGTGTCGCTTTTTGCGGATGACTCCTAGTAGACGAGCCGCCGATGCAAAGCTTCCAGTGGACAATTGCGGCAGCATCAGGCGCTTTCACTTGGGACTATGCTTGGTCCACACAACCAAAGCCTTCGTCTTCTGCAATACGGACCACATCAAAAGGTTCGTGTAAAGCAACATATGGAGATTGATTCGAGATTTCTCATCCTCATCTGGGCCCACGCTCCGCTTCAGTCGATCGTCCTGCTGGAGGTCAAAAGCGTTCATCAGGTCGACTTTGCTTTTCTCCACCAGCTTCATCACTTGTTCTATGTCTTCCTCAGCGGAGCTTCCTGATTCAGAACCTGAGTTGCATCGGAATACCGCCTCGAAGTATTCCAAGCCAGCTTCAGCAATCGCGCAAGCTCGATAATGCGGCTCGAGAACGGAACTAAGCAGCTCTTGAAAGTGCACTCCCTCGTTCTTCTCCTTGGTAGGATCACCTGCACATGTATGCAAGCTAGCTTCTCTGACATCGATTACTTGACATAAGCTGGCTAGAGGGACAACGATCCCTTCAAGAAGTTGTGTCAAGGCGCTCAAATCCGCTGCGCTGAGCCTGGTCCAAGCGCATTCCATTCGTGCCTCCTTGAGCTGGACCATTAATTTTGCCAGCAGAGCTTCAAGCTTTGCTGAATGTCGTTTCCTTGCGCTGTTGAGCTCCTTAGGAACGGTAGAGTTTAGAACCATAGCTTCCATCAAATCTCGATGCGTCTGCAACGCCGATCGAATCTCCTTCGTGCAATTCGACACGGTTTGAAAGAACGGCTCCTGACAGCTCTTGGGAAGTATCAACAGGGCTACACCTGTGCTGATCCCGAATCCCACCAGATGTGCCCAGAGCAACTGTCGAAGGAACTTGTATCCTTCCGCCATATCTCTGAAGTGGACGGCGTAGGTCATCCCATAATTGGAGAAGATCAAACAAGCTGAAGCCATCCAGATGAACGACGGGTAGTTGTAGCGCATAGCACTGATGATGTACGTTTCGACGATCAACCTTGAAAGCGAAGACAAAATATCAGCGTTGTACATGTCTCATATCAGAGTTGGTCTCGTACCAAATAGCAGCTACTGTACTCGCGACCGCATTATAAGGAGTTCGGTCAGAACCGACAAGATAAGTCTCAGACTGCTCTCGCGCCTTCACCACACAGTAGATGGCCAACGCTGTAATCGCTGCAGCCAGGCAAGATCCCACCACATTGACAAACAACTCCCGAACGAACGCTGCGCGAGGAGGTGTAGGATGAAGGATAATCGATGCCATGGGGACAATGTATCCAATCGATCCAAAGACATTGCTCCATGTTCCCGATTGATTAGCAGCAAGACCAATAGCAGGGGCTATAGTCGTCTTCAGTATGACTTTATACGTCTCCCAGTCGATACCAGTCTTCGAAATAGCCCTTCGTAACGTGTTCGACGTTGCCCCGAGCATCTTGGGCAACAATCAAGTGCCTTCCCCGTGCAAGGATACTCCAGGCCCAGTTTCTCCATGACAATGGAAGTCAGTAATGTTTCTCGCAGGTCAAGGTATAGCCTCAAGAGTGAGAAAAGTGGTACTCCGATGTCTGACGTAAAGTCGGACAAGGTTGAGTCAGTCATCAGGTGGCGCCTTCCTTCGCTGTATGAGCGGCCTTCCTACAACACTTCGATATAACCTCTCTTCATTTCATGATCACGAGACTGCGATGGCAATGGGTCACCAAGTGTTGCCGCTCTGGCAAGATCAGTATCTACTGGCGGATGAGTGCATTGATGAGGCTTCCCTGGGTTGCTTGTGATCACGTTCGCCGCGCTCTTGAAATACCCAAATACTCGTGGAAGACGCCGGAACGCATTTTCAAAGCTCAAGTCTTTGTGAAGACACGATTTTCCAGGCCCAAAATGCCCGCGCACGCTTTTGGGATTTATTCATAGCTAAAAGTACATGCTCGTAACCCCGAGCAATCGGCCGTCGCATCATGCATGCTCCCTTCTCTCCCTCAGCCATTATACATCAGGAAGTACGGACTTCTGCTCATCCTCCATATCAATACCCCAGAAAAGGAAGATAGTTCTCATGTGGAGGCCTCAATGATTCCGGAGAATCTGCCCGTACCGCCGGGAAGACATCCGTCGTATTCGGCCTCCTCAGCTCGTGACGCCTTCTCGCCTCTCCAGCCATCAACAAGGTTCCATGCAAATAGAAGCGCGTCAAGCTCACGTTGGTTGATGTGTTGTATGATACGTCCCAAGTATCGGTCGTTATTCGTCATCATCGCCGGCTGTAAGGCAGCCTGTCGTGCCCGGAACCACACCGAAAGATGATGCGTTGCCTCGGCTTCGATAGCATATTGGTCGAATGAGGTGTTATTGATCAGTTTCGCGTATCCACATGACTTGAATTCGATCGTTCTGAGACTCGTGACAGGGCGCGGAGGAAGCTGCTCCTCCCAGGGAGCTGGCTGCGGCAGGAAGTCGCTGAAGATCGGTCCAGGTGATATCTTGTCGCACACGTCGGGCCAGGAGCCTTCTCGATGATCAGCAGTCCAGTGAGAAGCGCCGGTGGGAGTCTGAGTGGGAGCTGCCACAGCCGGGAAAGCATTATGTCCAGGAAAAGCATTTTGTACACCAGCGAAGGCGTTTTGAGCGAATACGTTCTGCGCGCCGGCGACTTGTTGTGCCGCCGCGGCTTGCTGTTGTACTAACTGTTGATGTTGTAGCAGGAGCTGCTGGTGGAAAGCTGCGATTTGCTGTCCATTCATCTGCGGCATGTTCTGGACGTTGCCAGGCGCGGCCGGTGGGTGCACGACTTGGTTGGCCTGCCCACCCGCTCCGGCGAGCGCTTGCAGTACCTGCTGATGGCCAGCAACGTTGCCACCAGCGGGGAATCTCGGATGCGCAGTCAAAGAGACCGAGTCGAGGGTAAGATGCGTCAAAGACTTGCTGGCATGAACACTCACCAGTTCCTGCAACGCCGGTGGTGTAATCCAACAGTTGGTCAGTGTGAGATGCTCAACGAATCTGAATACAAGTCCGAAGTTGGCGTTGGCAGATGTACTATGCTCAAGTCTGGTGATAGGAGCTGGTAGGATGTGGTTGTTGCGTGCAAACATGCCCTCGGCATGCTCTCCACCACTGGCCCAGCCGATGTTCAACTTGGTGATGGAAGGTCGGAGGCAGAGGCGATCTCGCAGAATCGACTGATAGAAGGTGTTCACGGCTTCCGATGGAACACGCTGACATGTTTCCGCAAAGCCAGCATTGTCTCTCTCCACCGTACGCCAGTCAGGCTTCACATGGATCGTGACATCAGTAAGTCCCGGTAATGCGTCCCAGAATGACTCTCTCGCCAGGATTGGGAGAAGTCCGCTCGACACTTTAGCAATCGTCAGGCTCTTAACCTTGGAGAACGTGGCTGGGTTGTCGATGATAGCCAGCATATAGCACTCCAGGAATGCTCTCTGAGCCCAGTCTGTTTCCATCAACCATTCTTTTTGCTCTTTGCGCAGTTCCGAAGGCACCATCGCGGCTTTATCGTATGAGGTGAAGTGATTGATGTCTGGCTGGCTGAAGGTGGTGTAGAACACGCCGTGCCGTGAATCCTCCGGCGCAGCAGTGGCTGATATGGTCGGCGATGCTCGTTCCCCAGAAATACTTGCCCACAAAGCACTATTAGAGAAACGAGTGCCTTGAAGGCCCGTAATTGTTGTGGGATCTTTGATCAACGAGCGACGAGCAAGGGAGACTTCCCTGGCATTCGCAATGCCGCCGACGCTTCGATGACAGTCTTGAATTGCAGCCCAGAAGGTCTCTGCTTCCTGCATCTGTTGGTCCGGAACAGGCCGAGTTGAGCCGAAGACGCGTGTGGCACGTTGAAATATCCGAGCACGAATCGATTTGTCTGGTCCGTTCAACCATCCAAGGCCGTTGTCGATGGACAGCGCGATGTCTTGAACTTTCGCCAGATTCGCGAACGCTGCCTTCATGCGGAGCGTCTCATCGGCGGTTCTCTCCAAGCCAGCAAGATTTGCAAATCGCATGTACTGGTGATGCGGCCAGTCGTAGGATCCATGATAGGAGTCCACATGGTCGAGCTCTTTCTTGACCGGAGGTCGCGCCAGCTGCGATTCGAGAACTTCAAAGCTCATGCCAAACTTCTTGATGTGAGGGCCGAACCCCTGGAAGACACGTAGACCGTGTCCCTTATACACCTTGCCTTCTGCGTCATCTTTGGCATTCTGCCACATCAAGCCGGAGTGCGGTGCCTCTGTGCCTTCTGGAGCGTCGATGGCCCTCGCTTTGCCCTTGCCTTTGGGCCTCGGCGCAATTCTCGGCATACGGCTGACCGCCTTACTGTCCTCGTCGATCATATCGTAAAGCTCAGTGTTGAAGGGAACGACAGATGAAGCGAACAGAGTAGCAGATACTTTCCGCTCAAATTCCTTGCAGACCAGTCGCATCGATTTCACGTCATCTCGGGATAGGAAGTCTGCAATAATGTCGAACAACTCAACCGGCAACCGCTCCACAGGCCACATGGCTGTGGTGGCGCTAAATGGAACCGAAAGTGCTTGATCGATTCGGTCGCGGTGGGATGGAAGGATAGTGAGATCAGTGTCTTTGGTGATGGCGTCTCGTCGAGCTGCGCCTGCGGCTGGACAGAGTGGGAGGTACTTCAGTCGTGTGAAATCATCATGTGACGGTGAGATGCCATTGACTGCGGGCTGGCGGGTGAACAGGATAGCCGACTGCGCTTGAATGGCTTCAGGGCGCTGCTTCTTCTCGGTATGATTGCGCATCACATAGAGTGCTTCTTGCAGTCTCTCTCGCTGATTGGACTGAGTCTGGTTAGGCTGAGGCGTCTGGCGGACGTCCAAATCAGGCATCTCAAGCTCAAAAATATCAGACTCGAGGTCATCGTCATCGAGGAGGCTCTCAAAGGCGGCAACATCGCTGCTATTGCTTCTTGCAAGCGAATCGCGTCCAAGAATCTCTTCGGCAGGAATAATTACCTGGTTGACGCCTGCGCGTGTCGAGATGTTGGTACGTGGGTTTGAGAGAAACAGCTTTCCGGATCGCGCCGAAGAAGACGCCTTCCTCTTAGGAGGCATCCTGGTGGGCACAAACTCGGCTGCCTCAGGGTTGAAGAGGGTGTTTGCGCGGTCCGTGTTACTGTTACCGCCACCGAGTCGGGAGAGGCGGTTGAAGAAGCGGCGCCGACGAGAAGGCACGTTGGAGGTGATGTTGGTGATGTTAGTAGGGGTGGTGGCCTGTTCCGAGTCCTCGTGGAGCTCGTCTTCAGCTAGCGGCGAGAGCGGTGACGAGTGACCGCTATCCATGGCAGCTGGCTACATGCGGCTGTACTGACGGTGTTTCTTGTGAGCAGTCGCGTTGACTTTCGGATGTTTTGATATTTTCTTGTTGCTTGTCAGCGAAGCCTGAAGTGTTGTTTGACTTGTGAGATGCAGCAGGCGCAGATTGACAAGGGCAGGTGCACGTGCACGCGTTTTGCGGGGTGGCTTGGCAGCGGCCTTCTTGGTTCACTTGACGACACTCGTCCTCTTCACCACCTTCATCATGACCTTTGCATCAAACATGAGTCGTCAGAATATCATTGGAGTATGCCCCCATTCACCTTCGTAAAGGGCGTGTCTCTCCAGAAACGCCAAAACACTGCCGTCTATGGACCTAATAAGAGCAGCGCGTCCATCCTCAGCGCACTTTCTCGTAGCATCCACAACCAGAGATCATGGCCTTCACAAGCACCGGAAACTGCTCCATTGGGCGAGGATTGCTCCATGCTGTTCGCACTCTGCAACAAAGCGTCGACGTGAAGGCCTCGACCGCGACTGCTGTTCACGGCAGCGCGACAGCCGATGAAGCGCCAGCAGACTTGTGGAGCAACCCGCCAAGACCATCGCGTCCACCTCCACGATACATTCTTTGGGCTTTATCTCCTGCCTGCTCCGGCCTTGTGGACAGCGACTGCGCGGACGATGCCCATGTCGAAATGCAAGAAGATGTTGCTGTCTGCACAGTCTGCACCGGCTCAGATGGAGAAGTGCGCCTGCCAGTGGTTAGCGGCTAGCCATCGTCAATGCGCCTTCCTGGCATCAAAGTGGACCCTTACGCGTCAACTCCGACGTTCTTTCTCCAAACGCGCGCTCGTCACTGCCTCGCCTGCGATCTCGAGCACGATAGCACCCATCGTATGCCGTCCGAACGCGTATTCTCTCCACGCTGTGTGTTTCAGCGACAACCGTAAGTTTTCTTTTCCCTCGTGTTCCAGCTCTCTCAACTCTTCTTTCTCTGTGCCTCAGAAGCGTTCTCCCACCGTGTCAAGATGCACTCAATGGCAGAAGCAAGAGTGTACGATCCCTCCCACGGGCCGCCTCCACCGTACCATAGCATCGACTCGCTGGATAAGACTGGAAATGGCTCCAAATGGAACCCAAAGAACTGGTCAAAGTGGACGCTTCTTGGCGTTCTTGCTGCTATCATTGCCGTGATAGCTGGAATCGTCATCGGCGCCGTATTGGGCACCAAGCTCAATGCCTATCCAAACTACAGCGCCCTTTCGTACACCCTCGCCGACACATACAGCGGGACCAATTTCTTCGACAACTTCGACTATTTTACTGGATACGACCCTACGTCCGGCTTCGTCCACTACGTCGATTCGAGCGTGGCCACTTCCACGCAATACAACCTCACATACGCCACTTCGGACTCTGCAGTACTACGAGTAGACACATCCGATACCGATGCTAGCACAGGACGTTATTCGGTGCGAATCACTTCGAAGAAGCAGTACGATTCTGGCCTGTTCATCTTCGATATTGTCAGAACACCGTACGGGTGCAGTACATGGCCGGCCCTGTGGCTTTCGGATCCCAACAATTGGCCCGAGAATGGTGAGCTGCTCATAAGGTCTTCAAACGCACGAAACTAATGCTTCGCAGGCGAAATAGATGTTGTCGAAGCTGTCAATCAAGCCAACACTGGTGTACAAACAACCTTGCACACTACTTCTGGGTGCAAAATGAATGTCAAGCGCAAGGAAACGGGCGAAGTGCTCTACAAGAACTGTGTCAACACTACCAATGACAACTCAGGTTGCGGAATCCAAGGGGATCAAGATACCTACGGTGAAGCTCTGAACAACAACGGCGGCGGTATTTACGCAATGGAGTGGCGTGATGCGGGCATCCGGGTCTGGTTTTTTCCGAGAGACGACATCCCATCCGACATCCCAGAGGACGTATCCAACACTACGGCTCCAGACCCAAGCACTTGGGGCACTCCATTGGCCGACTTTCCAAGCACGCACTGCGATATCAGCAGTCACTTCAGGAATCAGAGCATTATCGCAAACATCGACCTTTGCGGTACATGGGCTGGCTCATCATCCGTATATTCCTCCGAATATGGCTGTCCAGGAACATGTTCAGACTACGTGGCTACCAATGCCACCGCTTTTGAGACGGCGGTCTGGGAATGGAAGAGTTGGCGAGTATATACTGCGAGTTAGAGACGGTGCCACAGGACCTCGGCATGCTTTCACGACGTTTAAATCTGTTTACTGGATACCCAAAAGGCGTGTATGTTTCTGAAAGCCATCTTGTGCACTAATTACGACTTGGCGTTGGGCGGTTTCTATCAGCGGATGACTTCCCTCTACTCTTTGAGTCAATTTCTTCATCAAACTCCTCGCGCCATGATTCTCGTTCCCATACGAGTCGGCACGGTCCCGAAACCGACTGGGCTACGGCCGATTACAGTAGGGGACCGCTGCCAGCGTGAGCTGTACTAGGGCTAACAAGGAGTATCTCTATACCCTAATACAACAAACGACTGGCTCTTGACCTTGATTGAGCTGTTTCATCGGTGCGGCCGCATCACTGAAGTGTCGCCAAGCCCGACACAGCGCTCTCGGACGGCATTTCGACTGCCATCTCGCAAATGTACGAATTTCGTCCAGGATCCTGCTTGAGGAGCTCCCTGGTCGATGTTGAAACCTACTGCCTCGCCGGTTTTGCCCAACATCAAAAGTCCGGCAACTGTGTTGTATAAAGATCCATCGTCAGCGCTTCATGAAGGGCGATGCCTCCTCAACTAAGCCTCCACTGCAAACAGGCCCCACTGGAACTGAACACTACCTTGGACCATGCCTCACTCTACAGCTTTGCCGACCGGCGATGTCGAATCGCATATCAACTACATCATCAAACCGAAAGACGGTGAACGATTCCCCGTTCAGCTTTACTTGACCACCCAAGCAAAACGCCAGAAGTATGATGTGAAGCCGGTGATCATTCACGACATTCGCAACAGCGAGCAGGAGTTTACAGTTGATAAAAATGGCTTCCAATTGGTGCCATTCGAGAGCAAAGAGAAGGAATTTCTCGACGATGCGAAGATTAAGGAGATCGTATACCCGGAAGTTGTAGACTTGCTGAAGAAAATGTGAGTATAAGAAGCACAAGCCGATGTGGTGCAGAACAACTGATTGACACCACCTCTTCAGTACTGGTGCGACCGATGTCCTTGTTTTCGGTCATATCTGTCGACGCGATCCTTATTCCAAGGCATTGGAGATCGCCAACTCTGATGCTCCGGACACCCAGCTTCAGAAAGAGGTTCAGCATCCTGCCATGATGGCTCATGTTGGTACGCACGTTCGCTCCAATCCACATCTACCTGCTCCATAGCTGACTTGCCTTCCAAGACCAATCCTACTTCGGTGCAGATAGACTCATCGACGCCATGGTCGAAGCCCGCAGCGCCGACCCCGAACGCAACACCCCCGACCTCGCAAACCTCAAATCCAAAACCCAAACCTCTCGCTGGGCAATCATGAACGTCTGGCATCCCATAAAACCCATCAACCGCGAACCCCTCGCCGTCTGCGACTGGACCTCCCTCTCCCCCACCTCCGACCTCGTCCCCGTCACATCCCGCCTCTCGAAAGAACTGCATCCTCAAGGCATCGATCAGGATCATGAGTATTGGCAACTGGTGTATAACCCGGGGCATAGGTGGTATTGGCCGAGTTATATGCGGACTGATGAGGCGTTGGTGATTAAGTGTTTTGATAGTAAGGTGGATGGGAGGGCGAGGTTGGCGCCGCATAGTGCGTTTTGTTTGCCGGGGGAGGATGAACAGGGCCCGCCGAGGGAGAGTTGTGAGGTTAGGACGGTTTTGTTTTGGGAGGGGGAGGAGAAGCAGTGAGGGATGGGGGTGGGATGTTGGATATGTGCTGTTGCTGTTGATGTATGCCAGAGGTACGGGCGATTTGTGCGGTCTCTTCAACACTGTATGCAACCATTAGGATTTCGCCTTTCTCCTACAAGTCTACATTCCAATACACAGCAGTGGTCTCGCATTCACAATGCTTGTAAGCCGTTTTGCTTGCTATGAGGGCTCCATACTCGCATAGTAGTAGTCAACATGATATGAGGAATGCAAACATGGATTGGAGTGAGGAGAACGACATGAAGTCAGTCTTCAGCGCGCCAAGACATCGGTTCCTTCGCCGACAAGATTGACCGCTCCCACACCTCCACCTTCTCCTCGTCATCGTTGCATCGCCATCTTCATCTCATCGAAACCCGAGAACCAATGTAAGGGTCATCAGCCTCAAGCGGTACGAGGAAGTCCGTCTATGCACGATCAAAGAGCCAGCAGGCGGTTACACGTCACAGCTACGCGTAGATTCACAAGGAGCGACACTCATACAGTAGGTCTGGACGATTAACTATATGACTTTACCCTCATCCACAAACTCTTTCTTTTGAAGCATATCGACTTTGATCTCGACCATTGATGCAAACAGCCAAAAAACTCGCTCTCCCAGCCCTCCCAAAGACCCGAACCGGACCACCAAACATCCACCCCTCCCTCACACGAACCCTCACACGAACCCTCACCTCCAAAATGTCCGGCGCCACCGCCCCCGGCGAACAACACGAAGTCCGCCAAACCCTCACAACCGAAGACATGACCCCCAACCCCTCCAAATCCATCCCCCTCTCCCCCGCCCGCCAAGCCCTCATCGACGACATCATCGCCCTCTACTCCTGCGAACCAACAATCAAACGAGTCGAACGCTACACACCCGATTGTGTGTACGACGACCAATTCGTGTACGCGAATGATCGGTACAAAATGGCGGGACAGTGGTTTGCGCTGCCGAAATTGTTTAATGCGAGCAAGAATGAGGGGTATGAGATTGTTAAGAACGAAGAAAATTTGATTCAGTTTAAGAATGAACAATCCTGGACTTTTAGGATTATACCCAGAACGGCTAGGATCAATGCTCTTGTGAGTTTGTCGCTTGAGCCTGGGAGTGAAGAGACGGGGTTTGTGAGGGTGAAGTATCATAAGGATCAGGCGAATGATAAGGATTATAGTCATGAGGGGTTGGGGTTTAGTTTTAAGAAGTGGCAGGCGGATCAGGTTGCTAAGCATATGGATTCGGAGGAGGTGAAGTATTTTGAGAAGGACAAGGTGGCGGCGAAGGAGGAGGTGAGGAAGTATGGGAGTGGGTATGTTGAGGGGGATGCGCCGAAGAAGGATTTTTAGAGGCGTTTTGCTTGCTGGAGAGAGGAGAGAGTAGTATTGGGGGTAACAGAAGGTATATGACGCGGTGGCATGGCGATATGAGAAGGGGATGAAACCATAACTTGTGCCCGTAGATTTTTCAGGCTTATCTCCATTCTTTTCCTTCTCAGAAATTCCAGCCATGTGTTGGAACGCAAAGGAACAGGTGAAGTTCTAACTTCTGGCAAATATAACTCATGGTATCGTACTCAATCGAATAGTCCTACATCTCTCCCTCAGGTTCAACCGCTGAATTGCTCTTGGACTGATCACTGTGTCGTCCTTGTATCATGAAAATGACTCCCCGGCCCACTCGCAGTAGTCCCCGTCACAGGCTGATCCGTAGCATGACTACCTGTCAACCCTCCACCAGTAGTCGTGTTACCTGTCCCGCCAGTGATGCCTCCCTCCGGATTGCGTCCCGCATCCATGTGGTTTCCTCCTAGCTTCTCACCAACTCGTTCAGTCGCTGCTTGGGTCTCGGCGCCTGCGGCTTTGGCATGGGGGTGGATACCGGTGGATTCGTGTTTTCTACCGCCGGAGAGGAGGTCGTCGGCGAAGGAGTTGATGTTTTTGCGGAGGCCTTCGGCGAGGTTCTGTGTACTCATTAGATGGGTGTGTGGGGATCAAAGGTACGGGTGAAGATGCTCACGTTGACGCCCTTGACTCCGCCTTTGATGTCTTCTGCTGCGCGTTCGCCTTGGGACATGGTTGCTAGGTAGTCTGGATGATTGATTGGATAGTCTGTTTGGTTGATTGGGTACTTGTTCGTGGATGCGAAGATTTTGTTGGATGGTATGAATATTGCGCAAGGAAGGAAACAATGGTATACTTATCCTCTTTGTTTGAACATCGCCTACGTGGCACGGCAGGAGCATGTGACAGTCTTCATAATGATGCTCTTCGGCTTGATCGGAGTGAGTGAGCATCTGGATGTTTTCGTCAGTCTTTGCATGACGTAGGATGTACGCCACACGCACTCACTTGATGGCCCAAGCTCTTCCGTCACCAGCCACAGGTCTTGGAACCGAACAATCTCAACCACTCGTCTTCGACGTAAACTCGCATTTCCAAGTTCTTGACTTCTTTCCCTTCCCGTCGCCGTTGCCTGGCGAGTGTGCGATAAACAGCTGCTCTTTCCTCCTTCTTCTGAGTTGCGTTGCAGGAAACCGCGACCGTGACACGAACGATCAACAACAGAAACACAGGCGCGTGGAGGGCACGCGTACGGACCAAGCCTTTGAAACATCCACACACAGACACACCTTGCATGAGCCTGAATCCGACCGAAGCCATCCTCAGGCCATACTACTAGACCAACATGTCTACCACAACATCACCTGGTCCGCACGTCTACTTCAAACTACCCAACTTGCCTCAATGGCCCGACAACCTCCCACGCGCTCTCCCACCACCCGTCAAAGAGCGATCATTTCGCGCGCCCTTCGGCATCGATCCATGGCTCTTCAACTTTGCGCTCCAAATGTGGGTGCCATTTCTCTACGCAGGCGTATACCTCGTCACAGTTGTCGCGCTTAATGCCTACAACCGAAAACGAGGGAATAAAGCGTGGTGGATTGCGCGACAGACCTGGTGGCAGTGGTTTGTGGTCGTACACAATGCGCTTCTCACTCTCTACTCCGCCGCGACCTTCCTCGCAATGGTCAGAGCGTTTGTGCATACATGGCCGGGATTGAACAATCACGCGGGACTGGCTGGCGTTGCGGACTCGCTCTGCAAGATGCATGGACCAAGAGGATTGGGAGACGCAACGACTTTCAACACAACGATCAGTATCTGGGAAGCGAAAAACAGTCTGATCAAACTGGGCTACGATGGGAATCCAGACCCCACAGACGTCGGACGTTTATGGAACGAAGGACTTGCTTTCTGGGGTTGGATCTTCTACGTCAGCAAGTTTTACGAGGTCCTGGACACGTTCATCATCGTGGCGAAGGGGAAGAGAAGCCCAACCCTGCAGACATATCACCATGCCGGGGCTATGCTTTGCATGTGGGCCGGCATTCGATACATGAGCCCTCCGATTTGGATGTTCGTTTTCGTCAACTCGTTCATTCACGCGCTCATGGTAAGAATGCAAACACATGGATCGTAGAGCACCAGCTAACATTTTCGCAGTACACATACTTCACGCTCGCAGCGCTCAACGTCAAGGTCCCAGTCAAATTTAAGCGCGCGTTGACCAGCTTGCAGATTGCCCAGTTCCTGTGGGGATCGACATATGCTGCGGCGCATCTTTTCGTCCAATACGATATCCCAATTTCGACACCTTACCAGGTAGCCCGGACAGTACAGAGGATCATTTCGAGCGCCTCCTCAGCCGCAAACGAAGCGACGTCTTCCGTTTCAAGCGTTATCGCAACGCCCACTGCTTTCGCGTGGGGAACTCTGGCCAAGAAACTCTTCCTTCGAGGCATCGGGCAGGAGGGTCTCGCAGAGCTTGTGACTAACGATCAAGGTCAGCCTTTCAGTCCAGTCATGGAAGAGAAGATCGTGCAGTTTAAGGAACGCATCGAGACCCTCTTCGAGACGAAGTACAGGACGGATTGGACCAAAGTTGACTGCATCGACACTTCTGGTGAGGCCTTTGCCATCTGGCTAAACTTGCTGTACCTGGCGCCTCTAACTCTCCTCTTCGTGCGATTCTTCATCAAGGCCTACACCAACCGAGCGAAGCCGCGCACCGCTTCGCAAGGTGCCAAGCAGGCTATACAGTCAGGCAAAGAAGCCGATAAGAAGACCGAAGAGAAGGTTGAGGAGGCAGGCGCCAGACTTGAGAAGAAGCTCGCCGAGGCAGACCCTAAGAATTATCAAGAGCAACTCCGCCGAGATGTTCAAGCGCTGAAGAACGGCACCCTTGACCGCGGACGACGGGTTAGTGACCACGTCCAGGATCTTGAGCGTCGTGTTAAGAGCACGACTGAAAAGGTCGTGGAGAAGAGCAAAACGGTTGTCAGCGGCACTGGTAGCCCGAGAAGAGGAAGTCCAACCAAGAAGAGCAACCTCTCCGGTACTGGCACCCCGAGAAAGGGGAGTCCGACCAAGAAGAGCAACATCTCCAATAGCGATGCTTCTATTAAACGCCAGCCTTCAAAAGACCCGGTTAGCGAACGTTCTGCGGGAAGCGAAAGCGAGACGAAGCAAGAGGAGAACCTTGTAGGAACACAATCGACGAGACCAGGGACAGATGGAAGTAATGAGAACCAGCCTCCAGCGCCCGTGGGAGGCGTCAAGCAGGAGTCTGGCGACGCGCAGAAAGACGGACTACCAGCAGCATGGGATAGCGACCGGGAGAACAAGTTTGTCGTAAAAGACGCACCCTCTCGAAGTGGTCTTGGCGATGAGACGTATGCATCTGTCGCCTCCCTTGATGGCGAGGACACAGACGCAATGGGCAAGTCCGGCGCCATCGTAGACTTCGCCGCAGCAAAAGCCGAAGAAGCAAAAGAGGAGGCAAAGGACGCACAGAAGGACTTTAAGGAACCCTTCCGTCCCGTCGGCGTCCCTAACAATGGCTCTGGCTCCGCCGAGTGACGGTGTGCGCCGCGTTGTTCTTCTCAGCGACGACCACGACCTAGCGCTCTTGTCTTGGGCGAATTGAATGATCCCTTTCAAAGTAGTACTACCTCACCAGATGCGCCACCCACGAATATCAGATCGGCCAGCTCGTCTTCTTCTCATCATCAGACATTGAGCGCGAGTCCCGTCGCCACGACAACGCGGCCAGCATCCTCGGGATACTTCTCTTCTCCATCTATGGCTTTGATCCCTTCGCCCGCAACGACACCGGTTTCGGCGAAATCAGGGTATTTTGGTACCCCTTCTTCGAGACCGGGCACGTCGAGGAGTACGTCTGCTGCGAGTAGTATGGCGAGTAGTGTTTCGTCTTTGGGATCGCCTGGGGGATCGCCTTCGAGGCAGAGTCCTGTGAGGGCTTTCTATCTGCAGCGGAATTTGAGTCATTCGACGAGTACGTTGGGGTTTCGATGACAGGGTTTGAGTTTCTTTTAAAGCGTGGAGCTTTTGGTGTAGATGTGAATGTGAATGGGAAGTAAACAGCCTTGAGGTCTTGGATGATTGTACGTAGTGATGCGTATGTCAATGTTAATGGTAATACTGGTTTCATACGGCTTCATTTGGCAGGATGTTGCATACGCTGTAAGAGTGTTTCTTGCAAAGACTACCTTGATTCGACCAGCCCACCCCGAGCCTGGGCTTTCACGGAATTTCAATTTCAGTTTCGATTCCAGCCTCTTTTGTGTGTGTGCGCGTACATCGCATAGCTCCATGGCATTGACGATCCAATCATGATGCTTTTCCGAATCCCACAAGGTATCCTTGGCTACTCTCAGTTGAGATCGCACTTTTGCATTTCGCATTTCGAACTTGGTCGACGTGGTTGATTTCTAACGGAACCTTATCGTTAAAGGAAAGAGGGCAGTCTGTTGCAAAGTGGTGTTGTCGCAATGTCCATTAGGCTACCGGACAGCGCGTGTTGTTTTTGATACACGTTGAATGGCCTCTCCGTGATGTCTTCGCTCAAGCGATTGACATGTTTCAGCCCATAGCTAGCTGCAGAGTCGATTGGCGAGATCGAGAAGCAGAGGCATAGGACTGTGCATCCGGAGCTGGCATTTTGCTCCTGGGCTGCGTTGATTGCATCGCAATTCTCCACGCTCGAATATATGGGCTGGGCCGAATGTCACCAGTGATTTGAGATGGCGCGCTTCAGGTGAAGAGCAAAGCTCGCTTGTTCCATGGCTTCGTTCAGCCAACCCTTGATCCTCCAACGCCTCGCTAATCCCAGTGTGAAGTCTTTCTCTTCGCTCAGACAGGAGCTTCAAATGTTCAATATGGCCTGCCTCTCCCTCCACCATACCCTCCATATCCTCCTCGCCCACCACCCGGCGGCCTTTCTCCCCGTCTCCAGTCTCCCGGCGGAGGAGCAGCTCCAAACCCACCACCACCTCCCCCTCGTCCTCCATATCCCCCTCTATACCCTCCACCTCCGCCTCCTCTCCCATACCCACCCCCACCACCATACCCATTCTCCCTCCCCATCGGCGGCCCACCCCTCGGCGGTCCAAAATCTCTCGGCGGCCCTCCTCCCCTACTACTCATCGGCGGCAACGGCTGCACCCTCCCATCCTGCCCCGGAGGATAAATCGAACAAGCCACATAATCTCCAATCACGAACCTCGCTCCCGCCAACGTCTTCTCCGCATCTCCTTTCAAGTTATCTTCGTCTTCCATATCCGCTCCACCTATGACCACGGAGCCGAGTGGTTTATCAATCCATTTCCCTTTTCCTCCCTCCCCGATCGTCGCGCGCGTATCGGGGAATATGAGTTTGAACACCAATCTAGTCCCCACCGCTGGGTTGGGCATCACGTGTGCCGGTAACACACTCGTAAACAACGTAGTCAATTCGCCGAGCGTGCAATTCGGCCATGTGTAGATCTGAACGGACTGCGAGCGAATGGTGGAGGGGAGGAGGGAGGAGTAATCGGGTATGCCGGTGGTGTCGGCGGGAGGAGCGACGGAGAATTCCCAGGGGTCGAGGGCGCGGGATTGGCGCCAGTAGAGGCGGAGGAGGAAGGGTGCGGTGCTGTTGCGGTCGATGGAGGTGTGGGCGTCGGGTTGGAGGGCCATTTTCGGGAGAGAGTTGGTGTGTGGTGAGTGGAAGGTTTAGCTGGTCATGGAGTATTCGATCGCTTGTTTGCGCGCGTTGTGGGATGTTGTTGGTGGATGTGTTGTTGAAAGAAAGGTTGATGTAGAGGTCTTTGCCTTGGCAGGCATGTGAACTCAAGGCCGGAGTCAATTCCGCCGAGCGTGGCCCGAGCGTCTTCGTGGCATTTGAACCTCGCCTCACTTTCGACTGTGTAATTTCATGGTGTTGAAGTCCGCTCAGAAGGCTCACTACTTGAAGTACTGGTCAGAGATGTTGGGGTTAAACTGTATACGAAGCTTTCTACTGCGCAGGAGCCAAGCTCAAATCATCAACAACCACCCAAGCAGTCGCTGAACAATCAGCATGTCCCACAAAGTTCACATCCAAGCTTAACCCATTCGCTGTCGTTCCAGCATCGCCACTCGAGAAAGCCTGAACATCAAACGGCCCAAGCTCATGCTTATCGCTATCTCCGCTGAAGTCGTATTGACTAGACCACCCTCTCGACCCAAATTGGTATTTGAACTTGCAAGCGCCGGTGAGAGCGCTCCGTCTCAACGAGAAGCTGATTTCATACTTCAAGCCAGGGCACATCTTGACAGTCGTGGAGATCTCGCCGCTCCCTGAGCCGGCGAAGTAGGCTTGGGGATCAGCAAAGTCGATGCTCATACCATTGCTGGACGTCGACCAGCCGGTGCCGTGTTGGGAGAAATCGCCATTGGCAAAGCCTTCGACCGGCGCGCACTTATCTGGTGGAGGCGCGTAGCACTGACCTTGGAAACAGTAGCCTGTGTCACACTTGTTGCCGCAGGAGCCGCAGTTGGACGGATGAGTGAGGAGGTTGACGCATCGGGAGCCGCACTGGTCGTTGGGACAGGCGCAGGATCCCTTATTACACTTTGCCTTCGCTGAGCATGTACGACCGCAGGCACCGCAGTTGGTCACGTCGCTGCCAAACATGTTGGCGCACACGTAGTTGACGGGATCTGGAGCCTGGTCTCCGGTGTTGATAGCGTTTCGTCCGCAGAGTCCCTGCGAAGCTGAACAGTAGCAGCCGCATCTTTCTTTGTTGGCAGAGTAGAACGCGCTTCGGCCGATGCTGGTGCCGACAGCCCAAGCATAGAAGTCTGCAGCTTTCAAACATGCGAGATAAGGCTACGTAAAATTAGCATTGATCTTTTATGAGGATGCTTCAAGTACGTACCACATAACTGTACCAGTGGTCAAGATAGTTGCAGCCATCAGTACGCATACATGTGCGAAAGTCATTGTTGCAACCCTCGAACGTGCCAGCTTCGCAGTTGTCGTAGCAATTGTCATGCTTATCGCAGCAGCTTCCAAACGAGAAGTCTGGAACGAAGTCGAAGCCGTTCGCTGGACCGCAGCCGTTGGGGTTGATACCTCTGGCGCCAGGAAAGACCTTCGCAGAAAGCGCAGGTGGCGTGTTTGGGCATCTTGGCGCAGAGCCCTCGGTGTAAATGCTCTTGCGTACCTTTCTCGTCGTGGATTTGCGCTGCAGGGAGTAGACTACCATGGTTTTGTTGCTGGTTCCAGCAGTGAAAGCTGTGGTGGAGCCAGATATATCCCAAATATACGACTGACCGGCTTGTGTGACTGTGATGCGTCCTTTGCAGTCGACTCCAAAGATGGATGTGATGATGTTCTGCCCGTTGCGGAGGGTCACTTTGTTTCCAGTAGAGGAGCCAGTGAGGACAAGACCCCCGTTGGAGGTCTTGGCGATGTACTGAGGAGTGTTGCCAGCGAGTACGATGTCGTAGACGCCAGCTGTCGCAGACTTTTGGAAAAAGAAAGCTGGCAGTGCAAGTTGGTCAGCGGGGCCCAATGCTTTTGCCGCGGCCTCAGAAGTTGGCGAGGGCAGAGGCTGAAGACGGTTCCCAGCCTGACTGACCAGTGGCACGAAGTTCGACCCCAGTAGATTGAACTGGTTGGTGGTAAGGCTTGGATCTAGCATGCATGGAAGATCTGGCAGCCCAGCAGTAGGAGCCGGCAATCCTTGAGCGAGTGGTGCAGTACCCATAGCGGCGACGGTCGGAAGCGGATCATCTTCATAAGTGTAGGTCACGGTGAAGCTCTTGTCGCCTGTTGGGAAAACAACCTGACTTGATGACAGTGGAGGGCTGTCTGTCGTCTGGATGTTTGGCGTTGTGACCACCCCACCCATGTCAATGGTTGCAGTAGATCCAGCTGTATTCCCAGCTGATGCGCCGCTGGTCGAGGTCGGTGGCGTGAGGACAATCGGTGCGCATATCCGGTCGTAGAAGAGGATTGGACTGAGTGAGGATGCCGTGAAAGCTTGACCAACAGGTGTTGTGTAGTGGAAGCAGAATCCTGTGGTGACAGCGTAGCTCAGACATTTACTATCGCCTTTGCAGTGCGTACCACAAGCTGCGGCTGTGGTCAAGGTCTTCGATGTGTTTGAAAAGTATGGCAGCTTAAGTGCAATGCCAGCAGCGCCACATACTAGGTCTGCGGCCACCGTTGGTGAGAGGAGAGGAATAGCAATGAGCAATGCTTGAAGGTAGCCCATATTGAGAGAATTGGATTCGAAGTATTCTGTGGAGAGAAAACACCGATGCGACTTACCGATTGCACTTTATAGCAAGACATCCAACTCCCGCCTACATCACATCTGAAGGCACACAGGAAGTCTATGGCACGACTTCAGCTGGCAAACCACCTGTTCAAGCATGCCAAGAGGTCTCTAGAAGCATTTGGATAACCTCGAATGAAGCCACGATTCTTGGCTGTAGGACTTCCTCGCCAGTAATCGAGTGTTGAAGGATGTCGTTCTGCTAGCAAAAGTGCTGAACGCGTTCGACTTCCAGCAGAGGGAAGTTCTGGAAGCGATGCCAAGTAGTCGGCGTATAATAGAGTTCTTTCGTAGATTTTCCCACGTGGCCTGGAAGCGGCAGCGCCGAACAAGCCACAGACCATGAGCTGACATCTCGACAGTTCTGTAGCCCGCTACTGCAGAGCGACTCCTCTGCGCTCTCCATCGGGAAGTGTCACCTGTCCAAAAGGTGACTGTCGCGCGGGACAGGCACATATAGCAGCGGGGAAAGTCCAAAAGCGTGTGTTGCAAGGCATTCTGTGTGTCGGTCCGTACTCTTGTATCTGGAGGGAAGCAATATTGGCGAGCAAGTCTCGGCGGTCGCTCTTAACAGTAAGCGAGTACGCATAATTAGGCTCGAATATGATGCGTCCGGATGTCGTTGCTGGAGTGCTTAGAAGGCAAGGAGGAGCGGAATGGGAAGGTTAAGGGGGACAGAGGTAGAATGCCAAGCCTGGTCTGAGAAGCATGTGATTCGTGAACTCAAAGCGGACTCAGTTCCGTTGCTTCGCATCGACATTGCTTTCAACACTTCCGACATTCGCTACGTACAAGACGCAACAGCGCGACTTTCCTCGTCATGGATTTCGCAAGCTTGATGAAGTCGCAGATCGCGGCTTCCTCGAAACCCACAGGCGACAAAGAAGACGGTGCGAAGAAATATTTGAAGCGCTCCGAAATCGAGGCACAGCGACAGGCAGAATATCGACGCGAGCAAGAGCAGGCCGAGAAGGATAGGCTGGAACGACTCGAGAAAAAGCGCAAACGAGATGACGAGGAGGCAGAGCGAAATCGCGCCCGTGAAGAGAAGAAGCGACGACTAGCGGAGGAGAGTCGGCGGATACGAGAAGAGGAAGAAGAGGCGGAGGAGCGGGCGCGGCGGAAGCGACTTGGGCTGCCAGAACTAGAGAAGAAGCAGGACAGCAGAGAGGGTACTCCGCTCAAAGAGGGCGAAGAGGACGTACCGGAAGACGAGCTTCTGGTTAAGCTGCAGGACATGGGAGAGCCGAGGTTCCTGTTTGGAGAGAATCACCCCCAGCGACTACGGCGGTATCGCAAACTCACAGCAAAGGCCCTCGCGCCGAAGCTGACCAACGGGCCAATACCAACGACACTGGAGCTGGTCCCAGAGGCGGAGATGAAGGTCCCAGAAGCAGTTCCGAAAGATGCAGAGCAGCTCAAGTTCTTACTACGACAGCTGGCCAGCTACTTCGATATGCTGCTCTCAGAATGGCAGGCTGCACTTGCAAGACGAAGCAAAGAAGTCAAAGAGTCATCGACCGGAAAACAGGCTTACAACTCGTTCCTGGCTGCAAGAGACAATCTTCGACCTCTGTTCAAAAAGATGGAGACAGGCACAATCGAGACAGGCATCCTCTCGGCTGTCCTGGAGATCGTGCATCTGGCGCAATTGAAGCGCTACGTCAATGCAAATGACGCATACTTGAGACTGTCTATCGGCAAAGCAGCCTGGCCAATTGGTGTCACTATGGTTGGTATTCACGAGCGCAGCGCGAGAGAAAAGCTTCACGAGACAGAGAAGAATCAGGCCCACATCCTGTCTGACGAGACTACGCGCAAGATGTTGCAGGGCATCAAGAGATGTCTAAGCTTTGCGCAGACGAGGTGGCCGCCAGATGACATTGGACAGCTCATGGGCTGAGCGATGCAGGCTCCGATTGAGAAGTTGACGTTGTAAGCAGGATACCCAAAAATTTACGATCTTCATTTCAACCCATGCTCCGCCCTGCCATTTGCCATTAGATCCTGGATCTTCTTCACATCCTTCCTCTCATCCATACTCTTCCGCCACGCAGTGTACTTGGGATACTTCTCCGCGAATCCTTCGAACTTCCCAAGCTCTTTTAGCAAGCCTTCGCCGACAGCGGCCCATGTCACGAAAGACAGATCGGCATACGTGCATTTATCGCCAACAAGCCAGCCAGTGCCGTTTCTCTGAAGAGCATCTTCGAGAACGTTCGTGACGCGGAAAACCTCATTCACATACCGATCGATTGCGGACTGGACCTTCTCTGGATGGAAACGAGCGAACCAGGTGGCTTGGCCGAAGTATGGTCCCTGGCCAGAGATCTGGAAGGCAAGCCATTGCTGGGTCTGGTATTTTTCGGGGAGACTGTCGTAGGAGATCAAGCCGGCTTCGTCGTACTGGTCAACCAGGTATTGGAGGATGGCGCCGGACTGCAAAGTTCTGGTCAGCGACTGTCCACTTGAATGTATTCTACTCGGGTTGGGCCACACCTCCCACAGCGTGATACCGGTGTCTGGGTCTTCGATTGTCGGCAACCGGCCATTGGGGTTCAGCTTCACGTATGCTTCTGATTTTGCTTCGGGAAGTTCTAGGAGCTGGAGCTCATATGGGACGCTCAGCGCTTCGAGCACTGTTGCGACCTTCCATGGGTTTGGCGCGCCCCAGTGACCCCAGAGCTTAATCGGTTCGCTTCTCGCCATTTCGGATCGACGAAAAGGTTTGATCTGTGAATCTATTCAATGATCGGCTGTGCGGGTGTGTCAGATGGAAAAAAAATTGAACGTGAGCCCTCTTGTATTCTTCATGGCTCCACGCGATTTGACACCACCGGACTCACAGAAATGCAGTATCGCCGGTCTTGTGAGAGTGCTAGCCTCGATATCTACACTGGTTCTCACTGCTCAGGGCCAGCACCAGCGACCAGATCAACCAACCTCTCCACTTATCTCACTCAATGCGGCTAGCCTTGCGAGAAGACTAGCGCATCCTTCAAAGAGGCACATCTTGCATTGATTCCTCAGACGGACAAGAACATGCAATCGTGCAGCGATATTCAGCGTGATACACTCGGACTCAAGAATCTTTCCAAAGTCCGCCGATGTGAGGATTTGCCATCGAGAATGACTTGCGGCGCCATATTGGCAGAACGTGCTCCTGTCAGAACATGGTCAATCCAGGACATCGAAGCAGAGGTTGCACGACTTGCAGACGGCGAAGGATAAGATGTGATGCTACGCGACCGGCTTGCCTAAAATGCGTGTCATCGAGGAGGGTATGTCTTGGATATCGAGACCATCAGTGGAGCAACGCCCGAATGCCAACTGGTCCACAACGAACGCACACAGCTGAACAGTCTCGAGCTTCCCACAACTCTGGTATCAGGACATTCATTGCAAAACTATCTGAAAGCCTCTTGCTGGGAGACACGCCCAAAGATGAGACGATTCGATGCATGGTCGATGCTGTGGAAGCTGGAATGCAATCTCTCTCTGAGCCGTCTCAGACGTTCAAAAGTAGAAGGCTTCTACATCGCAAGTACCAGACCGCTATGCGGCGACTTCGCAATGCGATCTCTGAAGATTCACCAAATACTTCATATGCTCCCGCAGCTCTTCTGTCTCTTTACGAAGTAAGTGATCTCGAGGAATCCTACGCGGCTGCCGGATCTGATGGCTGAGTTCTCGTATAGATGATCGTCAACCTCGATCCCGAGGACAGGACCTGGCATACGCATGTCGATGGTATGCTCGCGATACTACATCAACAGTCTTTGCAGACCTGTCAGGTTCAAGAGCCGACGCTTCTTCGCGCGATGCGGATACTGCATGACGAGTCTGGAGCCGCGAACGCTTGCGCTGGTGCTGAACAACACGACTCCGATACTGTAGCTCTCCTGCTGGACATCTCAAAGCTACGACTGAGACGATTGGCCTTGGAGATGAAAGAGCTGCTTCAGGGTAAGGACCAGCCAAGGAAGATTGATGTTCAGAAGATTCGAGTGTCTTTGAAACGAGCCCATCGGGATGTGTCCACTTTGCACCCGGCGATGCATTCGGATGTACGGAAGTTCGACGCCAGTAGGGAGAGCATCGTTCAACAGACACTGGTGATGGTTACGGCCGGCATGATGATCAATTGCGGCGAGCTCCTCCAGCCGCCCAATATTGAGTATCGAACGACCAAAGAGTACCAAAAGCTCGCCGGCCAGATTGAAGAGGCGAGCAGCTTTATCTACGACAACGCTGCCACGCTTACTTCGCTCGATATTGAATGTCCCAGCACGCTCAGCTTTAAGGACTCACTTCATGCGATGTGGCCGTTATACGCGATTCTTTCAGCGGACGGCATCTGCGAAAGTCGAAAAGCAGATTCGCGAGAATGCCTGAGGAGAATTGGAGAAGGTGCTAAGATACCGAAAGCTATGAGTCTGGTAAGTCTGAACAAAAGTATGGTGGGCTCACGATCGACGTGTTGACTGTGCATGCAGGGTATGGCGACATCGAACGAGGATCGTCATGTCGATATCGTATCTGGGCTGATTGTCGTTGGTTTGACTATGCCTCAGCCCGTTGCCAGAGCGGTGGCGTGTTGCTCTGTTTCTTCAGTCGCATTTGTGGCTCGAAGAGGCATGGATTCCTGACTAGCGGTAACTGACAGGGCTTGGTACTGTGAAGTTAAGAGATGACTTTGCGCGAGAGACGAGTTATGCGGGCAGCCGGAATACCGCATGCTGCTTGGTGTTCCGTTTATTCAATCAATCGCAGGTGCAGCGTGGAATACGCGGAAGGCTCGGTCAATCAGACTGTTTGTGAAAAGCTTCCGTTCACGGCAATTCTCGCAGCCTGTAAGGTCGGTGCGGGGAGGTGTGGGTAAAGAGGACCGCCTTTCCAAGCCACTTCCTCCCGAGGTCGAGAGCTATATGAGCAGCTCTTCATCTGCACGGAATATCGTGTGGCAGTCGGGATATACCAAATCCTCATCAGACGAAGACATGGCTACCACGAATGGCGACACGAAGACGATCCGAACGGCTTTCTTGCACGATGCTCTCGACTTACGAATCGAACATGCTCCACCACAACCGGTTCTAGCAAGGCACATCGCCATATCACCAAAGTTTTGCGGAATATGTGGTTCCGATTTACACTTCTATCATTCGGCCGAAATGGCCAAGAGGTTGAAAGATCCGCATCCTCTGACGGGAGCAAAGTTACCTGTTGCGTTTGGACATGAATTTGCTGGTATCGTTGTTGAGATTGGAGAGGAGTCTCGGAGGGATGATTTGAAGGTAGGCAAGACCCCCGAAAAAGAATCATTAGGTTTTGCTTATTGAAGGATAGATTGGCGATAACGTCGCTGTTATGCCAACCCTCACCGACGGAAGCTGTCCTTCGTGTCTTGATGGCGCCTCGAATACCTGTTCCCAGATGGCTTTTATTGGAATTAATGGAACTTCGGGGGGTATGAGCGATCGAGCTGTTATCCATGAAGACCAGATCTTCAAATTGCCGGAAGGGATGGATTGTGACATTGGCGGTATGTGAAACTGTCAACCTCCAACCAAAGGTTTAGCCTCAACTGACAGACCTATCCAGCACTCATCGAACCTCTAGCCGTAGCCTGGCACTCTCTAACCCTCATCCCTACCGGCGAACTAACACCCTCAACATCAGCCCTTATCATCGGCGCCGGTCCTGTCGGCTGCGCAGTCCTCCTAGCTCTCAAAGCCCAAGGCGTAACCCAAATCGCCGTCTCAGAACCTTCTCATCAGAAAAGAGATTTCGTGACCGAGCTGGGAGCTTCGCATACTTACAACCCCACCGAAATCGACATCCCAACCCAAACCCGTCAAAATCTCGGCCGTGGCGACGGCGTGGATGTAGTCTTCGATTGTGCCGGTGTCTCTGGCATCTCGCTCGATGCAGCCGTCTACGCAGTCCGACCTCGCGGGACAATCATAAATGTGGCCGTACAGGGGCGGGCGGAGATACCTTTGATGGCGATGGTGATGAAGGAGGTTGGGATGAAGTGTTCGATTGCTTATACGAAGAGGGATTATGCAGAGGTGATTCGGGCGATTGTGGAGGGGAGGTTGGAGGCTCGGAAGATGGTTACGAAGAGGATACGGTTGGAGGATGTTGTTGAGGAGGGGTTGGAGAGGTTGCATAGGAAGGATAACGGGGAGTGTAAGATTTTGGTTGATATGGAAATGTGAGTGTGAGTGAAAATGGAGGTGGCGAATTTGAGGCAAGCTCCTTCAATATTTGACTGGCAACTTGATTGTGCCTTCCTTCGCCGAACTCCGCTCTCGGCCAAGAAGATTACATGGCTCCTCACTTCCAACGCCCTGTTGACGATGCTCGCGTGAATCATTTCTCTTACACGCTTACCAATGCCTTGTTGTGCTGTTTCTTGTTATTGGGCTGCGATGTTCTGGCTCACTTGTAGATAACGCATACACCCGCCTCCATGGCATCTAATCCCGTTGCGAAAGCTCTACCACGAGCTCTACGAAGGACGAAATGGCAACATGCGCGACCGAGCAGAAGACATATTGCGACAGCCGCCGCCGTCGATATAAGTGAGCCCGAACCCTTCATACCTGAGCCGGCGCCTCCATTACCCTCGATACCGGACCGCAAAGAGAAGCTACGAGACGCGAAACCATTCTCCGAGTTCCTCACCGACACCTTCGACCGCCAGCATGACTATTTGCGCATATCTCTCACCGAACGATGTAATCTACGATGTACATACTGCATGCCACAGGAGGGTGTACAGCTTTCTCCCGACCGCGAAATTCTCACTACGCCGGAGATATACTATTTGAGCGCGCTGTTTGTAAACCAGGGAGTGAACAAGATCAGGCTTACGGGCGGCGAGCCTACAGTCAGGAAGGATATCATACCGCTTATGCAACAGATTGGCAGTTTGCGACGGAACGGACTCAAAGAGCTGGCTTTGACCACCAATGGCATATCTTTACATCGCAAACTAGATGACATGGTTGAGGCGGGTTTGACAGGAGTGAACATCAGTCTGGACACTCTGGACCCATTCCAATTCCCACTCTTGACTCGTCGCAACGGCTTCAATGCTGTCATGAAGAGCATCAACCGTGTCCAAGAGATGAACAAGCTCGGCGCAGGCATCAAGCTCAAGATCAATTGTGTTGCCATGCGCGGAGTCAACGATGATCAGATCCTACCGTTTGTAGAGATGACGCGGGAACAGGATGTCGAAGTGCGGTTCATTGAGTATATGCCATTCGGTGGAAACAAGTGGTCGCAGAGGAAGATGCTGCCCTACGCGGAACTGGTCGAACTCATCCGTGCGAAGTATCCAACGCTCACCCGGATGAAAGACGCGAAGAACGATACGTCGAAGACGTGGCATGTGCCGAGCTTCAAGGGCAGAATTGGCTTCATAACCAGCATGACGCACAATTTCTGCGGAACCTGCAATCGCCTCCGCATCACTTCTGACGGGAATTTGAAAGTGTGCTTGCACGGAAACGCGGAGGTCAGCTTGCGAGATCTGCTCAGACAGGAGAACAACGGCGATCCTATAGACGAGGCAGCCTTTGATGCGATACGACAAATTGAACTCGACCGACGGAAACCGCAACAAAACGATCTCCGTTTTGACGGCGAAGAAGGCTGGATGACGAAGGAGCGCGAGCTGCTCGAAGTAATCGGCGCTGCTGTGAAGCGCAAGAAAGCCGGTCATGCTGGCATGGGCGAGCTTGAGAATATGAAGAACAGGCCGATGATCTTGATTGGTGGGTAGGTTTTGATTTTGTCTACTTGCAGCGGATGAAAGCTGGAAAGATCGCATATCATGGCGCATTTTGATCCCACATTTTGACTATGATGAGATGAATCGACGACTTTACGATCCTCATGATACTCTGATTCTTTTGTTGTCTTGTCAGGCCCTGACTGACATTGTACAGGTAAGCAAAGATCTCATCAGCCTTCTTCATTACTATCTCGAGGAGCCGTTTCGCGCTTTCAACGTCCTTCGCCCTGGTCGAAGGTGCCATTGCATCTCCTAGCAGCTGTCGATAGCTCTATGCACGCCCGATTCTATTCCTCCGACGGCCGACCTTCGGAACAGGAGAAACCCGAACCCAGTGAGGACGAGAAGACCCAGAACGTCTCTCGTCTTGCATCGACGTTAGGATTTCAGAGCTTGAGCGGGCTGTTCGAGCAGCCAAAACGTAGTCGATACAGTAGACCAAGAGAGGAAGACCAGGAAGCAGTCAGACCTGACCCGCAGCCGGTGCCAGGTACGGAAGAGGCAACAAGATCAAGTCAGTCGAGCGCTTCGGCCGAGACTCGCAATGAATCTCAAGGGAAAGTTCCGGACGATGTCGATGCGCCAGCTCCGAGCTCATCAGAGCCATCCTCACATAGCGTTGCTGGTACAGGAATCACCAAGCTATTGGCTATTGAGGACCCGGTAGAAAGACAAAGACGATTGGAGCATCACCTATGGCTGGACAGGAGCGTGGACACAAGAACGAGATTACTTCGCCGGCATAGATCTCTTCGTAAGGAAGAAGTCAGGAACGCGCTGAAAGGGTCGACGATGCTCGATGGACCCGAGCGTACGGCTTCTCGCCTGGCCCACACCCGTCGTGCGGCGCAGCCTAGCAACGTGCAGGCTACTCCGGCAGACAGTCATGCGAGCACAAACAATGATGGAAGGGCGTTCAGGTTGCGCAAGCATGAGACGGCCTCGCCCTCAGACTCAAGGAAACAGGCGATGGACCTCCACACTTTAAAACAGAGCAATGAAAAATCCTGGCAGTCCAGGCGGAAGAGAATACGAATTCAAGCACCCTACTCGATTTCGCCTCTAAGGCGAGCCAACCCTTTCGCGCCCCAGACCATGCAGCGAAAAGGGCCGGAAGTTACGGTATTTCAGAGACTGGAGCTGGCAAACGCTGTAGGCAGAGAGCCTGAAAACCCATGGGGGCTTAGCAAGGATGATCAGGACTCGGTTGATTCGTTGCTGGAGCCCGAATCAACAGTGTTTGATTCGGCAAATGACCAGCCAGGCGCCACAGATGAGCAACCTACAGCATCGAGTTCTATGGAGCCCGCCAGCAGCCACTCCAGACTCACGCACGTGAACTTTACGGGTCAGGCACACATGGTCGACGTCGGAGCAAAGCACGCCACGAAACGCACAGCCATAGCCACTGCGATCGTACGATTCTCCACTCCCGAGCCTCTTCGACTCATCAGCGAGAACAACAACAAAAAGGGCGATGTGCTAGGTGTGGCTCGCATCGCTGGAATCATGGCGGCGAAGAGGACATCGGACATCCTTCCGCTGTGTCATCCGATCGCCATAAGCAAGATCGAGCTTGACGTCTTGCCCTTGGAGAAGAATCGTCATCATCCAATTTACAATAATGTGCTTACTGGTGGTGTCCAAATCCAAGCTCTTGTGGAATGTACCGGTCCGACAGGCGTAGAAATGGAGGCGCTTAACGCGGCGAGCGCTTCTGCCATGACAGTGTATGATATGTGCAAGGCTGTTGATCGGGATATGGCTGTCGGTACTCTGAGGGTGGTGTATAAGAGTGGTGGCAAGAGTGGACTGCATTGCCATCGATTGTGGGCCTCGACTGTCGGCGAGGAGTTCTTCACGAGCAGAGGAGTTGAGGTACCACCTGGTCTGGAAGAGTTTGAATCCGATGCGCATAAGAAGAAGCAGGATAAGTATAGGAAGATTTTGGAGAGGAAGAATATTGGGCGGAGACGATGAGGATGGAGAAGTGGAGAGAAGCTGGTAAGTCGCGTTTAGACAGGAGGAAGAGTCCATCGTGGCTACAATGGTAAAGCAGGGCTTTGGCGAATCGATCCTAATACAAAGACCATGCCACATGAAAAGCGACAGAGGCACATGTACGATGGATACTCGCGGTCTTCGGAAATCAGCTGCTCGCATGCTCGCGGGTGAAGATGCACTTCGCACATGCTTTGTTTGTTCGCCCCTCGTGTAGTCCGTGCGCGGCTGGACTATCACCTGCGCGCTCCGCGACCGCGACTGTATCAACTACAGCAATCTCGACCAATTCGGGCAGACCATCATTGTCAATAACAAGATCCGCAGCACAGATCACGACGGACACCGCTTTCAAGAACATATCCGAGATAATTACCGTCAACCTCGTGAGAACGCAAGGAGCCCACCCGCCACAATGGCCTCTACCTCGAGCACGCAACCCAACAACACCAACTCAACTGGCTCCATCCTCCCCAACGCATCGAAGAAGCGTCGACACGAGTACGCAATCGGTATGCTCTTCCTCCTCCGTATCTACCCATCCCTTCTCCACACTAACATCTGACACTAGAGGAATGGGATATCACGGAGGCCGCTCGAGTCCACACCACCGAGCCACTCGAACCTCGCGGCCGAGTCTTACAGACGTGGATGCCTTGTCGAGGCCCTACCTGCCGCTGGTACAACAAGGCGCATTTTGGTCTCTTTGTACGACTTCCGAGTACGGGGCAGGTCGTCAGCGCGATTGTGCATCAGGGGCCAGCTTGTGCGGATCGGCGGGATGCGGGAGGAGGGGGAGATGAGGTTGAGAAGGGAGGGAGGGACGATTTGGGCGGCGGAAGCGCTGGTGATGACGGTGGGGATCGTGGTGAAGGAGAGGTTAAGGTTGGTGGACAGAAGTGCGGGTCGGTGAAGGCTGCATTCGGAGGCTCGAAGAAGGGCTGGTGATCCTTTTAAAAGCACGTCATCTCTTGCCGAACCGATGCTACAGTACGATTAAAGCCCTTTCAGGTGATGGTTCGAGATGCAGATGGTCACAATCTGGAGAGCAAATCAGAAACGGAGAGGATTGTTTCCAATGATCAATATCGCAACACATGCGTACGAAGACATGCCTAGAACGTCCAAATTCCCAGAGGTTCTCCATACCTGTCCAACTGACCGGGCATGTCAGGTTGCGACCGCAAGGAGGTGTTGTGTGTACACGGCTCGAGAGCAACTTGGTTTGGAAAAGAAATTCGGCCAAGATTAATATGTCTCCCGTGGAGTGAGATTGCCTCACCCTCATACGAGACATGTATTTACCATCCACTTCGCTAGAGGCTCTAAACCTTCATACAGAGGACCTATCAACCGCAGCTCCATACCGGTGCTAATCAACCCTCTCAACACAAAACAACAACCTCCTCACATTCGGTTCCCACCAAACCGGCAGCGTCTTCGGATCCTTCGGCGTCCCATCCGGCACAGGAAAGATCCCATGCAAATCCAACGTCCCGCTCGCTTTCCATTTCGTTCCAGTGGCTTGTCCAACTTCATCCCATAGCTTCTGCAGACTGCCCACATCATGTCTCCAACCCGTTGTCCCCGGGTTCAGGGCGGGATATTCTCTTGGTTTGAGGCTACCGGTCATCCTCCCCACGACTAAGGCGTTCGGGCGAGAGAATTTGGCCATGAGAGTGCAGACTTTGAGTTGGCCGGACCAATCCCAGAGATGAGAGAAGGCGGAGTCGTTGATGATGTCGATTTTTCCTTCCAATTCCTTAAATTCTTCGGGCAGATTCTCACTAGCCGTGGCGTCTCCAACCAAAAATTTCGCATGGTTCGTCTCCCGATCGGCGAATAAGTCATACCCTAACTCGACCAATTCTCCCTCGATTTCCAATCCATACAACTGCCTCGAATCAACCCCATCTGCAACGAGTTGTCGCATGTCTTGTGCGAAACAACATCCCATGTCGAGGAACGTCTGCCCCGTTTTCAACCGCTCCAGCATGGTGGCGTATTGGGGATGTTTGAGGAGGGTGAGGGAGAGGAATTTGAATTGGCCTATACAGGGGTATGGGCAGACGTCAAAGGCTTTGGATCGGAGGGCCTAGAGAATGATCAGTGAAGTTCGGAGATCGACGGGAACAGCTTGCCTCACGTTGACATGAGCAACTGTTTCCTCTTTAGGAATTTTGGAGTATGTTATGAGCAAGTTTTCGAAATCGGGAGGGAGGGAGGTGATGTCCGGGTTGTAGGAGCGCATGGCGGTGGCATCTTTGCTTGTGGCATTGATGCTCATTGTGGCAGGTAATTTTTACTATCTAATCAGCGTAGTGGAGTTGTTTGATGTCTGTCGAAAAGATGAGGGACGCGGCTGTTGATCAATGGTAGGACGATGTCGGAACTCGGATTTAGGATGCACGTGGCAGGTAGTGATCGACGTTTGACTAAAGCAGGTGAATGGATCTCAGGGTGCGAGCTACCAAGTAGCAGGAGAGCTTACCATCGTTCTTTCTGCGCTCTATGTACGCGCTCAGGACGACTGAAGTAGATTGAAATGTAAGACTGTCTCTAGATACCCTCAGTACGTCTAATCTCGCTCGAACGACAGCTTGCCAATGTAGTTCGATGGTGGCCGTTCAGAATCATTCCGACTAGTCGTACCAGAAAAGCGCTCAGATGCTGTATATGCAGTCTCGGGCTTTCCAACTTCAAGATCTGGCTGTTTTTGATCGGTAGTGTAAGATGCGCTGCGAAGAGCGACAAAGTCTCTAAAAATCTCCTCGGTGGAGTCCAGTGGTCGCTTCTTCTCCATCTTCTGGCGATGCTGGCTGCCAAATGCATACCTCCGACGAGGTGCTTCGTCATGTTGCGACCCAAGTCGCAATCCCATCCGCTTCGCGAGAGCTGTGCAAAGCGGCATGCTTGGTGGCACACATGCACACACGACGGCTAAGCTATTCTCGACGACGGTCCAAATCACCGTGCCGACATCGTTCCCTTCGAGATAGTCAGTCGGTGCTCATGTTTAAGGGATAGGAGCTGATGCTTACAAGTGACGTCTTCAGTGTTGGTCACCCTAAAGACGTAATAAATTCGAACAATACCTGTGGCCACAACAAAAGCTCCCAGAGAGAACAGGAAGATCAGGCCAATCTTTCGACGAAGAGGCATCTCGAGGCTGGAGAGTACTGCCATCGGAATGATCAGGATTATCACGTCGGATAGTGTATTCGTGATAGACGGTGCTGCCAGATGCGCCAACTGCGGGAGACAATGGCCGTGTGTCGCAGCATAGGTCTTGATGCCGTACATGAGCGACATTCGTTCCCAAAAATAAGGCACCGGGGAGCACTGGAAGAGCAGGACTGGTGTCGATGCAATGGCCCAAGCTATCACATAGGCTGCCATCACCCAGGAGAGGATCTTGAGCCATTTCTGATGAACATGAAATAGCTTGTTGTAGTAGACGAGTAGTGAGAGCTTCACGCATGCTAGGCAAGGCACCCAAGCATATGCAACAAAAGATCCGTGCTAGCAAAGTCAGTATTGAACTCAGGCATAATATGCGCTGCAAATAGACTGACCTCGAACGCCAGCACGAGTGAGTGAGGCGGCGACTTGTCTTCTAGAATCACACGAAGCTGGTGCTTCCCGAAACCGTACACATAGCCTAGGGAGACATATGTCAGCGTGTAGATTATCGCTACATCATGAGCACCACTCACTGATTATTGCCTCTACCCCAATACCCACGGATATGATGTAGGCTACCACGATGAGCCAGTCTGCTAGTCCCCAGCCTTTCGCATAGACCTTTTGAGAGATCATGCGAACGATAATAGCTATGGTTGAAACACCGAGCAGGACCGAGCAGCCTGCGATCGCAGCAGGGCTTTGATCGTCGCTCCAGTGTGCAAGCTGGTCATTGTACTCAGGGGTACCTGGTGCTGGAACGATCGTCATGGTGGCGTCTCCAGGTCGTGGGCTGCTCTCACATGTCTTTCTGGCGACAAGCAGTATCTCGAAGAGTAGAGGTCGCGTGTGAGACAAAAGGACGTCCTTTCACTTGGGAATTCTGGGTCTGAAAAATACACTGGAGACAAGCTTCCAGGGCCAGAAATCCGTTCAATCCATCGCTCACCTGGATCAAGGCCGTCCAGCGCTTCGGGGTCCGATATGCAGGCCATTTGCGTAGATCAGCGGTTTGCAGCAGCGTTGCACCGGACAAGCGTGCGAAAAGCGTGCAGCTGAAAGTTGGTCAAAACTCAACTCGGAGTGATCTGCCAAGACTTGGCCAGATGAAGTGAAAGATGGACATGAATACAGGAGATCAGCATGAAGGTGGTTGGCCTGTGATCTGAGAAGCTGATGTGAGAACCGAGATCTTCAGTACCGAGATACAGGAATCTCCTTCATTTGCCGTACGGCGATGCGATGGAACGCCTCCGGGATGTGCTGAAAGGAATCGAAGGATGCTGTCGCCATGCGGAGGTCAACCGCCAATGGTCAAGCTTTTCCAAGCGCCCCGCGGCGTTGCTTAACATCCTTCGGCCTCTGCATTGTTCAAGGAGGGGCAGGCGCTTGTGCGTGATGTAGAAATGGGTGGTGTTGTGAGAAGGGGAGGTGGGAAGGGGCGGAAGGAGTGCAGCGGACAATCGGCAGGCGGCGGAGATTTGGAGGCCGCCAAGACCTCTCAATCCACTTCACTCCACCTCCCAAACTTCCTCCACCGACAACATACAAATGCTGCATGTCCAATATTATCCAACATTGCGAACGGCGGAGACGACTATCACGAGATGTTGTTACGATTCAAGAGAAGAGCAGGAACATCTTTTCTTTTATCTCCTCCTCCGGGCATGCATTACCTGGACGCAGGACTATCCCGCACTCAGCCCCTCTCGGTGTGCGAGTGTCCCACTCGATTGTACCTGGCACGAGGCAACAGTAGGTCGTGATGCTAATCAGGCTCTGGAGTCTACCATGGAATGACATGGACAGTTCCGTGAAGCAATCACTGGACTTGACCAGCACCGTAGTTTGGCTTGCTTCTTACCACGACCCATCATTCACAACTGCTCAGCTTGATAGGTACCATTGCTACATCAAACACTCATCGCCATGCCGTTTTCAACGAGTTCAAGACTTGAGTCTTCGCAAACTGACCCCCAGATGTCGATACCGTTCAAGTTGCTCACTCCACGACCGGGAATGAAAAGGATCAGGAAACTCGTCAGATCCACCACCAACGAATCGACCAAGATGTCCGCTATAGGCCCCCACGATATGATCGAGCCTTCAGAGAGCCTTCCTTCCGCGTCAAGCAGCACTAGCAAGAAACCTGTCACTCCCTTGTCCGATGCTTCCGAGTCATCATCAGGCCATACACCCACGGGATCAGACTACTCTGTTGAAGAGGATGCTTCTCGGCAGATGGACATACTTCATCAAGAAATCTTCAATATCAAGCGGGAGCTCGAGGGTCTGGAGCACGATATGAACGCCACGGTGCACACCAGACTTGCTGTCACCGCGAGACTGCAGCAGCTGAGGGAGGCGAGGTCGCAAATGTTGCAGGTCCTAGCCAGCCAGCAGCAGAAAGAAGATGCCTGAAGCGCAAGCGACGTTGAACAATGGCACTTGCAAAAAAATACCAGAACACATCTGGCCACTGATGCGGCGACGATCTGTTCGGCGCATCATGAACATTCTGCAATGACCAAAGTGGCAACAATCCCGAACGTGCTACCAAAATGAAATCATCCTCGACGACTATCTGGCGGCAACTCCACGAGCTCATTACCAATGGCGCGTCAACGGTGCGTTTGGTGGGGGCGATTGTATCAAAACACTCATGAATACCGCTCGTAGTGCATTGACAAGTCCGAAGATCAGCATGTCTCCAATCGACAACACACACCAACGAAACCAGCAAACAACACAACCATCCCACAAACACCAATACCGAATCACCAATCCAACCACCCAATCACAATGTCCCGCTCACTCTACGGCGGCAGCAACTCGTATGGCCGTGGCATCACGAGCTTTCACCCACCATCTTATCACCCCTTTGCACCGACTGCTGATCACCTTAGCTATGTTGACGATGGCCTATCTGGACGACGATATGATCTTGGCGGCATGCAAGCTCGTGGACAAGGTCTTCACAACCATTTGCTGGGTGGGCAGCAATATCAGGGTGATCAGTGGTTGAACGGGCAGGGCAATCGGTTTCCTTGGAGTATGATGGGATCTGGCAGTGGACTCTTTTAAAGCCTCTCATGGTATGATCTCGGGTTGCTGAGATTTCTAGCACGTGAGTGAATGATCGAGCGGCGATTGATTGCTGCACACATCTGGCGTATTGAGGTTTGCTTCTAGGTGGTGTTAATCAATTACTTGCGTCTTACTGCCTGTGCCCACCGGTGCCCCTCTCCATTGCCACGAAAGTTGATTAAAACCTTGGGGTGTGTTTGTCATGGTTCCGACGATCGACCTACATCTCCACAGTGAGTGTTGTAGAAGACATGAGCGATGTTATCTGGCCGGTGAGCTTAACAAAATGTCATTCTTTTGGTCATTTCTGACCTCTAAGCTTCAATGCATCTTTTCAGAGGCGTGGAAGTGACGTCGCTCATGAGAGAAGTTGATCGTTTCTCTCCATTGTATACCATTGTATACCTATACTCATCATCAATGAATAAGCCAGCGGCAAACGAAAGAGGAGTCAAGGGGTTGCAGGCGTTAATGGAGGGCGTGTACTACTCTTCGAGAACATACAAAAAGGAGGACTTCTCTGTAGATCCTCCTTCTTCAACGACAAACACAAACTCACCCAAACCACACCGCAACCAGTAACCCACCAGTCCACCAGTCCACCGATCACCACCCACGAACTATCCACCAGCAAACCCAACCTTCCATTGATCATGACTAGCCGACTTCGTCCAGGCGACAGCGTTGGCGGCTCATACATGCCGTACTGGACTAGAACGGGCGGCAACGCACACGCACCGTACCGTTCAACTGCCTTGCACTCACAGCGCGACATTGAGTCTCGGTCCACAAGTCAGAGTGATCGCTGGATGGCAGGCCAGGCCCGAATGTTCGAGCGAGCAGGGCGTCATGTGCACTTTGCGTAGCATGACAGAAGCAACCTCTTGAGATTCGAAGTGACGAGATCTATCGACGTAGGCGTTAGCAATAGATAATCAACCATTCACTCCATCACATAACCAATCGGGCGAAGTAAGAAACGTGAAACCAGCATATTCGGATAGACCACTCTTATCCTTTAATTGCGTACAGAAGTCTTCAATAGCCAGTGCCAGACCCCGAGAGGACTGAAACGACTCGAATGGACGAGACCCGGCCTGCCGAAGCACACTGAACTCATCCACTCATCCATTTTCTCAATGTTATTTTTCCAGAATCCATCTCCCCAAAAATCAATAGTTATGACCAAAGAAGAAGTTGAAACCCTCCCCTCGCCTCTCAAGAAGCAAAAAAGACCAAGGCAGGTATATTGCGAGCGAAGCCAGATCCCCTCGTCGAAGTCCACCACCGTTTTCCTCCGACCAGAAGAATCTTTGTTATCTGTCTGCTGCAGCAGCAGCGCCGACCGACCGCCTTATCATTGTCCATACGGATCATCGACCAGCTCTACTACCAGATGTCCCCTACGAAAAGGAAGGTAGACATCTAGTTGTCCTGCAGAGCGCAGCTGACGTACCAGGTGCCTTGGCCCTGGATGGCACAGCTGACGTACCAGGTGCCCTGGCCCTGGAGAGCGCAGGAGACGTACCAGGTGCCCTGGCCCTGGAGGGCGCAGGAGACGTACCAGGTACCTTGGCCCTCGAGGGCGCAGTCGTTCTTGATGTGGGAAACCATTTTGATTGAGTGGGTTTGTTTGAAGCGTGAAGCCTGGTTGACGTGTTAGTGGAGGTGTGTGAGAGGTGAGTCTTGATGGTGACTTACTTTAACGAGTGTGTAGTGGTCTTGAGTTGTGTTGGTGAGGAGAGAAGATCGTGGTTGAGTGGTGATCTTGATGTCTTAAGTAGCTTGCGTGCTTGCGCTGAATGCTGTTGCGTGTGACGGTTTTGGTATGTTGTTTTTCTTGAGGAAGAAAGAAAAGAGTGCGTGGAGATTGGATGGGCGGCAAAGATATACATCGAGACCTACAATCCATCATGTTGGATGCATGCTTAATATTGTTCCCTTCAAGTTTCACAACCGGGAGGGTGAAAATGGCAGGTGATGCAGCTTTGTTCTTGGCGTTAGTATTGTTCCAACTAACAAAGCAGACCGAGTCACCAAGGTGAAGATCGGCAGGGACAATCTTCAACATCCATGATCGTATCTCCGAGGATGAATCAGATGTGGTTGGGTGCTTTCAAGGTCGGAAAGTACCAGGCGGGTCGTGTTCTTGTCAAAGCTGGGATTGTTCCACGAGGTCGCGGCCGTTCGCAGACGCCACCACGTGCTTGTGAAGAACGGGAGGGAGTTGCAGCGCTGACTGCAAGCACCATATGCCTTAGTGTTGCCGCGTGCAACTTCATTGCGAGCGCCCAGGGTGCAGATGCGAAAGCCGCAGCCAGAATGGTGGGCGGCATGTGAGTGCCAAGCATGTTCGACGCCATACCGCTTTCGGCAGTTGCGACTTTGTTGACGCTGAATATCGCACGCACATCTTCCCGACGCTGCAAGGGCTGGTAGAGGATGCTGATTGCGCTGCGACCCTTGTCTGTGTACGCAGGGCGGATGTTCGGATCCGCAGCAGGCCACAACTCGATCGCTCCATTCAATTGGAGTAGTTGGATTAGAAGGAGGGTCTCTCTGAGATCATGAGCGATCGGGCGTCCTTCATAGCCTCCCAGCACCCTTCATCATGGATCTGTATCGTTCGATGACCTCCCGCCGTGCCTCGCCCAGCTCTTCTCTTCTCTTCAGACTGCCCGCAGCGCCAGGCACATTCGCGACATCGACTTTCGCGTTGTTGCGCACCTTGAACTTCTCCTTTGGCACCACTTTGAGCTCAGGCGGCGCCTGCACGACATCGTTCAGTCCTTTGGGTGCCTCCCGTTTTGTCTTCAAGACCGCCCAAGGATCATCGTCTTGGCCACCAGTCTCTGTGAGCATCTTCTTCCTCTTCGACTTGCGTCCTGTAGATGGCAGATTTATTTCTTGCCCTCCAAACTCGGCTTGCAGCTCTTCGTCTTTTTCTTCTTGCTGCTCCGCAAACTCCTCTTCCCGCTCCTTGCGCTTGGCGTCCTGTTCGCGCCATTCGGCATACATTCGATGTAGTCGCTTCTCAGTCTTTGTCTGGCGCTCCTTCATGCCGTCAACGTGCTTGCCTTTGCGCGACAGACCGCCGACCGGCAGGGCCTGATTCACTCTTGCAGCGAAGTCGGCCAAGCGCTCTCCAGGCTGGATCTTCAGCTTCTGCGCAGTATCCAGCACCTCTTTCTCAGTCGCTTCTCTTGGCTCTTGCCCGTCTCCATTTCCCTGAGACTCTTTCCGCTGCTTCTTCTTTGCTTTGCGACCTTCGCCATCGTCCAGGCCCGAGCGCTGTTTCTGGCCGGACTGAAGCTGCATCAACCGGGCGAAAGCGCGTGGAGTGTCATCTTCTTTGTAGTCACTCGTCGCAGTGCTCTTGCGCTTCGGCGGTGGGGGCTGTTGCGGCTTCGCGCCTTTCTTGTGGTGCTTCTTAGCTTGTTGCTCGTAGGCCGAGAGTGGCTTTGCGACTTTGGACGGCGGGAGGTCGAAACTGGGAATCAGTTAGAGCGACATTGTTGAGCAGCGTTTGGTTTCATCGTACTGCTTATCGTCTGCCTCCCGCTTTCTCTTGTGCTTGTGAGGCATCTTGAGTGATTGAGAGCGCTGAAGGTCTCTTTGCCATGCGATTTCCAGAAGAAAACCGAAAACCTCGAAAAGCCGCTTAACGCCGGTGGAGGGAGGCCTAATCAATATTTGAAACGGCCCAGCCAGACCTTGAGTCAATAACTTGCCCGCCAACTTCACATGCGAATTCTGAAGCTCGATCTTCCTCCTACATCCACTTGTCGACAACGATACAACAATCGCCAATATGCCGCTACCGTCGAGTCGGATGACAAAACAGCCCGCGCGGCCAACGCGATACTTTCCAGGCAAACAAATTGGCGACGATCCTGTTTCAGAAGAGGAAGACTCAGACGAGGAAGAGGAAGAGCAAGAATCAGCACGCAAAGCGCCTCCTCCGAAAGCCACCTCATTCCCGAAGAAGCCAATAGTGGACACGACGAAACCGATTCTAGCACCGAAAGCAGCCGAGTCGAAACCGCAGGACGATCTTGAGGGTTTTGTCACAGCTTCAGAGTCCGAGGGCGAAGAAGATGGCAGTGATTCTGAGGAGGACGAAAGTTCAGAAGAAGAGGATAGCAGCTCAGATGATGAGCCCAAAAAGCCTATGCTGGCTCCCAAATTCATATCGAAGGCAAAACGAGCGCAACAACAAGCACCCCAGCAGTCCGAAGAGCAGAAAGCAGAGGAAGAAGAGCGAAAGCGGAGAGAGAAAGCCGACGAATTACTGCAAGCGCAAATAGAGCGCGACAGAGAGTTGCGAAAGTCTGGCAAGAAGGCATGGGACGATGACGATGTGCCAGTGGACGAGGTCGATGATACGGATGGTCTAGACCCAGAAGCGGAGAAAGCTGCATGGAAGCTGCGCGAATTGAAGCGGGTGCAGCGAGACCGACAAGCTCTGATTGCTAAGGAGAAGGAACGAGAAGAGGTCGAGCGCAGGCGAAATATGACTGCCGAGGAGCGAGAGAAAGAGGACCGCGAATACCTCGAGGCACAGGCAGAGGAGCGCGATGGCAAAGGCAAGATGAACTACATGCAGAAGTATTTCCACAAGGGAGCTTTCTTCAACGCCGACGAGCAGGATGAGGAAGTCAAGGCCGCATTGAACAGAGATATCGCGGGGAGAAAGTTTGTCGATGAGGCTGGTGACAAGTCAGTCCTACCGGAATACATGAAAATGCGAGATATGACAAGGCTCGGCAAGAAGGGCAGAACGAGGTACAAAGATTTGAAGAATGAGGATACCGGCCGATGGGGAGAGTTTGATCGAAAGAAAAAGGATTTCGATGGGTTGGATGATCGGTTTAGGCCGGACGAGAGGGGTGGAGGCCAGGACAGGACAGGTGCGAACGCTGCTCCTGTTGGAGAGAGGAGGCGAAGGGAAGATGATGGCGGTAGAGGCGAGGAAAAGCGCGCGAGGTATGATTGAGGCAGTGTCCAGTACCAGCCTAACTATCCCTTTGTGAGGGCGCTCACAAGGACCTATCGATCCGATGCCGCATTCTCGAGCCAACCATTTACCCGGAAAGGCTAGAAGACCAATTAGTCATGGGAAACGGACTCGATATTCCTATATCAGCGAAGACGACTTCCAAAAGCGCTTGCGCCCGCCTCCATGTCCGTTGCACATGCTATCGCGCGCACCATGCGTTTCACGTCAATCGACGTTGCAACGTTTGCTAGCTTGCTCTCAGACGTCTTTCGAACGGCTTCAGTGAACCTCTCAGCCTTGAGGAGTCCGGACATCCAGCTCGGCCTATGATGTGCCACCATTCTCCGACGACGAGTATGAGAGCTCCTGAGTCGCTTAATGCGTACGGACCAGGAATAGTTGACAACGACTACATGACCTGAAGCACAACATCTCCAGGCAAATGATCGCCTGGCTCAGACTTCAAGGTCGTCTGGTATGCACAGGTCACTTTGGTGGAAAAGTCTACATTCAGCAGGCTTGTGAGTAGATTGTGGTCAACCAATTGGCTTGGCGCAGCCTGAGTGACAAAATCCAGCTGTGACATTCTCAGCAATGGCCACTTCACATTTAACGCATGTGTGCATCATATAGTCAGCGTCAAGATAGCAGTGTCGCGATCTGACCGATGAGCCATTGTGCCATGCACAAAGAATCGCCCTAGGTAGCATCGTAGACAGCTTCGAAGGACCGCTGCACCATACCGCCAACGAATGCACAAACACACCAATCAGGTCATTCTTCCGAATACCTGCACTGCACATTCCATTCTACAACTGAGCCATATCGACTGAAGTCGTCGACATGTGAATGTGAGGCTGTCATCACCGCCGCCATCCAATAAGGTTCCGCCCGGGAGTAGCCGCGTCGCACCTGCCCCGCCCCCGCGAGTCACCAAAAATCCACCGGTTCGATTCTGATCATCGCAACCTCACCACCACAATCAACACTTTGCAGATCGCGCCGCGCACCAACAATCACGTCGGCATCGAAATGAAAGACAAAGATGGCGACGTTCGATACACTCGTGGAGCGATTGCTCTATGATGTCGCTCTTGCGGGCGCCTTGGGTGAGTGCCTGATTTTTGCCCACCACCAAGTCCGCTGCGGAAGGCAAAATTGTCACCATGGCTGAGTTCAACATGTGCTGAGAAATGTCGCTTTTCCAGGCTTCACCGTACCGCAGCTCGACCTAGCAGTCAAGTCGTTTTACAAAGAGCAATCAGAGACCGTCGGCGCATCAAGTCCAGGCGAAAATGAAGAGAGTCCACTCTTTTCCGACGCGCCGCCCGCTGCAGTTACCAACGTCGATGATAACTTGATCGCCACCGTGTTCGAATGGCTCTGCAGACATCCCGATATTTCTATTAGGGATGATCGGAAAGTGGACGGCCGCCGCCCCCATGACGCACAGCCTGAACCAAGCTCATCGGATCCTCTATCCAAGATTGCTGGAAAGCGAATATTTGCGACTGAAGACCGAGTCTGGCACGCCCTAACTGGCCATGGGGTCGACTTTAAGCGCGTGCCTCAACGCGAGATTGACATCTTGTCTGTTGTGGGATCCAAGGGACCCGCTGGCGTGCTGCAGCCGTATGTCACCAAGATTACTGGACAAGACAAACGATCTGTGCCCAAGCGGACGGATGCGCTCGCTGATAAAGGCTACATCATCAAGGAAACCGTCATTGGATCGGGCGCGAAGACGAGCTTGTTGAAACTGAAACGATTTGCAAAGGACCAGTCACTCAACAAGGTTGACCGCCCCGTGACCGATCCGGACAAGAGGTTCCCTACCCGCCCGGTCATCTACTACGAGGACTGGTACGCAAAGACCATGAATCTCTTGCAGGAGAACAACGATATCATCTCCATGGCAGACCTGAGACTCGGTCTTGGCATTCCGCCGAACAGTCGCTACGAGTCCAAAGTCTTGGTCCGTTGTGTTCAGCGATTAGTTGGAGCCGGATGTATTCGTCAGGTCAGAGCTACCCTAGCAGATCAAGAAGGAAACGAGATCACCACGATCAGCACCCACAGGAAGCGGAAAGTCAACAGCATCCAACTCATACGCGAGCCTACCGAAATGGACCGAATGGCATGGTCAAAGAGCGGCGCGAAGGAAGCATACGGCTCTTTTGGAGAGCAGGTTGTGGATGTGTCGGGACATGACAGCGATGACATGCGTTCAGAGGACGAGGCTGATCTCCTTGAGACCGATGATGAAGTCGATGATCTTGATCTCATCAAAGACAGAGTCCCGCCTCAGTGGAGACCAGAAGTGCCGTTGCCCAATCTTCTCTATAACTTGATCGACAGCTACGGGCCCGCAGGCATCGGCTCAACAGCTCTGGGAAACCGCATTGTCGGTCCACAGTGGAAGAGACCACTGGACGAAACAATGGCTCATTTGACCGAACTTTGGCAACACTCCCAGCCACCACATCTTCGGCACTTGACGCTCATACGGGACTCAGAACTCCGCAGCAAGCAGGCCCAGTACCAATATCGCACTCTCGCCAATTTTGAAAAGGCTGTAGAAGCTGGTGATGCCGTCTGGGAGGGAGTCCAAGATAACACCAGCTCCAAGGCGAAGAAAGACCCTCTCAAACAAAAGCCTGATCTCGATGAGTGGGGCTTCCCAAAAGTCGCATCGAAGGACCTTGCTGGTCGCGAGGGACGAGGTACTCTCGCTGAAGGCAGAAAGGGCATTTTCATAGAGACCATGACCAATAAGGATCAGGACTTGGTCATTGAAGAGGATGACGAAGACGTGCCCCAGACGACGAAAACCACTAAGCAGGCTCCTCCGAAGAAGCAGACAGCAAAGATCCCAAAGCCACCGAAAGCTTCGTCATCGAAGAAGCCTGCTGCTACTTCGCTGTCTGCGCGGAAGATGGGCAAAGCTCCCAGCAGTGATATCAACACAACTATGGCTGATGCTGTAGCCGCGATAGCTGTGTCAGATACGCCAGTTCAGACCACAGCAGCCCCTACTGGACTGGCATATCAAGGTCTTGATGCTTCTGATGCCGCTAGCCTTCCTCCAGGAGAGAGCTCACGTCCGCAAAGCGACCCATCGCCCGCGCCGGTGGCGAGAATCCCGCGCGGGCCCTACGGCATGCGGCAGAGACTGAACAATGTCGTGAACCCCGACCTGTTCGAGGATACGACAACGGAAACTGAGCCCAGTACACGAGAAGTCACGCCTGCAATTTTGCCTGACGCCCAGTCGGGTACACCTCGCATCAAGCGCAAGAACAACAAGAAGACTATGCCAGGTCAGCCTGATACGCCTTTCGTTCGCAAGCACGAGATCAAGGAACATGAGTATAAGGAGTATGATGATTTCGCACAGCATACTGCCGAAAATCGCGTGCGATTGGAGTTGAAGAAGAATCGCAAACGTACCGCTGGGGATGCTGAACTTGGCGCTGCCGCGGATGCAGCGAAGAGACAGCGTCTTGATTCTGGTGAAGCAGCTCCGGTCCAGCAACAGATGGAGGACGGCGAAACCAGCAGTACCGATACTCTGCCTGCAGATCGAGTCGCCGCGCACAAAGCAGACGTTTTGCAACGCCAGAAATCGGGAATATACATCAACCCTCCAGGTGCACGCAGCGCCAAGCAAGAGCTTTATGTTTCTCGAGGTCGCCCGCGGAACGCATTGATTGCTGTCATGAAAGCGCCTGGATTGGGGAACCTGGAATGGTTCACAGACGACAATAAGCCGAGATTCGCTCCTGAGTCACGCAAGAAGAGAACGGCTGTGGTTGGCAGGAAGCTTTCCATATCGAATGACTTCGTCGTGGACTCGGACTCAGAAGCAGGCCAGCCTCCAGCGAAGCGACAGCGGCCCAACATCGAGTCCATTACATCCGCACCGCCATTACAGCTTGGCAGCAGCTTGTCAGCCTTGAGATGGCGTGCGTATGAGCCAGCAACCAACGAGATCCAGACAGTTGCTGCGAATGGCGGCTTTGAGCCTTCTGTCGCTGGACTACCGGCGCCATCAGCGCCTCTACCTGCTCCAACCACGTCAAAGCGACCGCCTGATATTCCATCAGTGTCCGCAGAACAGCCGCAGACCAATGCGTCTCCTGCCGAGCATTTATCAGCTCAAGCATTTGGAGGTCTGGCGACATCCCAAAAGCCCTCGCAGCTACTACCAGACCCTCCTACGTTCTTTCAAGCGATGCCTTTGAGCGCTTTCGCAACTCAGAAGAACGATAGACCTTCGTCGAAAGGCTTTGGTTCGCCTCAGGCAGAAATCCTCGCCATCAAGCGCAAGCCAGGTCGCAAATCAGCCGCAGATCAGGCCCGGGTTGTAGAGCTGGAGCGGCAGCTTGGCTCCACTGCTTCCGAGTTCAAGACTTTGAAGGAGGCTCGTCAAGGCCCTATGCTTGCAGACTTGGCCAACAAAGCTATGGAGCAAAACAAGCCAGAGCTACACACCGAAATTGAGGCCTTCCGTCACAAGGCGGGTCGCAAGTCGAAGGCAGATTTGGAGAGAATAGAGGTGATACGGCGCCAGCTACTCGGCGGCAGCACAGAGCAGGCGAACGAGCTGCAGACCAACGATTCTGCGCGTGATGGAGCAGACCAAGAGCAGCGTTCGGCTCCGGCTGATGTCTCCGGATTTGACTCTCAACAGGCATCGGCAGCGGTCGATGAGCAGGTGCCAGTTGAAGCACAGCACATAGGCATCCAACACTCCAACGCGAAGCCAGCCAGCGCACTAGAACTGGAAATGGTGAATGGTCAAGAAGCGGAAACTCAACCAGTAGCTGTTCCAGCAATGACAGCTTTAGAAGAGACTGGTTTAGACCCGACTGCTCCAGGAACAACTGCCGCAGAGTTGGCTACTCGTACGACGGCTGCGCCTGAACCGGACGAGCAGCAGTCCATCCCAGCGGCTGAGCTGCCACAACGTATTTCTGCTCGCCCGCAAGTGCAGCCATCCTTGACGGCGCCTATACCAAACTTGGCACGGTCTGAAAATCAAGCCGATGAGTCCCAGCCTCCCATCAATGTGCCGTCCACTCCTCAGCAACTCCAGACTCAGTCGCAGGCTCCAAAGCGCAAAGCCACCCCATCAGAGCGCTTCACCACTGCGTTTGTGCGAGATCATCCGGATGAGGTCTTCCATCATGTCGGCAATGGTCGATGGGCTCGTGGCCCAAGACCTCCCAAGGATAGCGCGAAGTTGTCCTCGCAAGAATCAAAAGTGACGCCGAGTCAAGCCACACCGCAGAACGTGACAATACCTCAATTGCAACCCGACTCAGGTCCAGTGTCGAACTCTGTGCAACATCCTGAGCCAGAGTCTCAACCGAAAACCCCTTTGCAGCCGCAGGTCGACACGGCAGGACTTACAACGCCAGCTCCTAGCTCGAACCTGCCGCAGCCTAGCTCAAAGCAACCCGTTGCTAGAAAGTCTTCTTCCAAGGAGACTCCGCGCGAACGCTTCGATTCGGAATACGTGGATGCCCACCCAGATGAGATCTTTCATCATGTCGGCCGAGGTAGGTGGGTACGAGGTTTGCCGCCTCCTAACCACAACCTCAAAACCGCAATCCGAGGACCAGGCTATGCTAAACCAACTCCTAAGCGTACTTCCACTGGCGATGCAGATCGGGAGACACGCAGGTCGACTCAGCACCCTGCATCGCCGTCAGCAGATAGTGTTCCAGCACAGAGCCTCGTTGTTAAGCTCCCTATCCAGTCAGCGCCGAAGCAGACTCCCATCGCGACCAGCAGTCAAGTAGAAAGCACAACTGATACTCCGGAAACGCCCGCAGGGTTGAATTCGAGAGCCCGTGCGGGCGATCCCTACAACGGCTCTAGGAGCATCTTTACCCCGTCTCTGACGATAATTAAGCCTTACTCTCAGGGCCTCGGGCAGAATGTTATTGCAATGCAGACTCCGTTCAAAGAGAGTGTTCTCACGCCGAAGTTCACGCCGATGATAGTGAGGCCCTACGCTCAGAAGGCTATGGAGAACGTGGCTACACCCGAGTCAGGACCCAGGCAGATTGAGCAAGCAACCAATGCTGCGTCCTCCCAGTCGGCAGAGACAACGCAGCAAAGCGCACGCCAAGGCCCTCGATTGTCACTCGAAGCTATGGAAGTAGACCAGCTTGAAGTCAACAATAGCCCAGACATCGAGATGGAAGATGCCGATGGCGAGTTGGAGGTCACTGAAATTCCATTCGACGAGCCAGAAGCTCAAGCTCGCACTGCTCAGCGCCAAAAGTTTGCTGTCAGCATCGAGGCACAGCGACAAAAGTTGGTTCTGAACGCCCTGCGCCGATGTGCAGGCGTCTTCCCAGGCGACAACGAGGTCTGGTATGTGGTTGCTTCTGCAGTCAGGCAGATGTACAACCAGACTCCTGATCGGCGTACTGTGGCGAGAGTGGTCCAACAGCTCATCGACGATCGCAAGCTCAAGAAGTTCAAGTTCCAGTTCAAGTCTAAGGACGGCAAGACGATCACGAAACACATGATTGCCGAGGTTGGAATCAAGACCGACTCTGCAGTTGTGAAGAAGATGCGGAAACAGATCAGCCAAACCTTCCCGTCGCATTACCTTCCACCACAGGTGGACGTCTCGGATGAGCTTCGGCGCTCCGCGCGATACAAGTACGCCAGCAAAAAGGACGGCGAGGACGAGTTTTCAGGATCGCCGGCGACAGGCAGCAAGCGTTGGGCAGATCCGGACGCTGATGAGGGATTGACCGTAAAGCAGACAGCCGTTGCAGCTGCGCAGGAGGATCGTGAGGCTCAAGAGAAGGGCTTCGCAGATTACCAGTCCTATCGTATGCACATGGAGAAAGCTGCAGAAGAACGCAGGAGACTGCTCAACGAAACCTACAGGAGGAAGAATGTGGCCATGAGGGGAGCGTCAAAATCCGACAGCGAATACTTCAGCGAAGACTACGATGATGACACCCACCCTGGCTTAACGGATATGCAAGGCCAGATGCAGCTATCGAACTATTCGCATGACCTAGCGGCTGCACAGCAGCCAAAGACCGGTATGCGTCTGCGGATATCTTCACAACTCCAACTTGGCGAAAAGAAGCCCCGATCGCAGCCAGCACAATCCACACGCAACATTCGCAAGCCCTTGACCTCGCTACGTGGTGCGGTTCGGAAGCCAAGTACCAGATGGTGGGAGGATGAGCGGTACTCGGAAGCTGGTCATACATTGCTTATGTGTCCAGAGCAGACCTTTGCGGCGAGTACGGGCACATTCGCAACCAGCGGACAAGGTATTGCACAGGCTCCATCCAATTACCAGGCTCTTCTGGACCAATCATGGGATCAACCTACGCAGGCGACCATATCCGCTCTCGTCAAGTTCAGCGTGCCGGGTGATAAGTTGAATGCGATAGTATCGCAGCCTCCAAATCCTTCCGGCGATGTTCTTGACGAGGTTTCAGAGCAACGGCCAAAGTCTGGACGTGCTCGTAAGCCGACCGCTAAGGCATTGGGAGCCAAAACAGCAGAGAAAGAGGTTGAAAGTTCAGAATCCGATGGCGAATTTGATCCAAACGCGGAATCCCCCGAACCTGCCTTGGAAGAGAACTTGGAAGAGTCAGACGTCCCCGAGCAGGAGTATTCTCCACCCACCAAGAGCGCGAGAGGCGGCCGCGGTGCACGCGGCGGACGAGGTGGGCGAGGCGGACGTGCTAGTCGCAAAGGCAGTGGAAAGGTGCGCGAGGCGATTGGACTTGTCAGCCGAGACCGCCATGGACCTGCGGCGTTCAAAGACGTGGATCGCTTGGTGGTCGCCATCGCGCTCGCTTCTGCGATAGCTGGTGGCGTCAATCAGAACAAGTACAGCTGGAACATCATTGCTCATGCGTTGAGCTACCGCTACGAGGCCGACTTTCTGCGACGTCGATGGGCTTACTACGCTAGAGACCGCGGACATGACGTGGAGAGACTTCGCGACTCTATCCGTGAGCCCTTTCTCATTGCGTATGAGAACGGCGAGCTCCCCAAGGTTGACTTCCACGACATTCCGAATACCGACTGGCCAGCGCTCTATGAGTGGGTTCAGACCACGATTCCGCTTTCGCGAGCAGCGGCTGGAGGCTCTACGATTTCGGATTTGCCTGGATCGAGAGATATGTTGGAAGAGCAATTCTCCGTCGATGAACGCACGCGTCTTTTCGAGTTGAACAAAAATGACTACCACGCGACAACCACCGACATGCAGCGCAAGCACTTGGCACTCCGATATACCCATGGTGTCCCACTTTGTGACTCTACATCCGTCGAATCTTCTGATGACGAGATGATGCTTCTCAAATCATGGATCAGAGCTATTGCAATCACCAAGCAGCACAACTACAATGCGACGGAAGCAGCCGACAGAATCAGGAGCTTTGGCCCAATCACGCTGCAGAAAGTCACGACGGAGATGATTGAGACCAAGATGTTCACGCAGGACAGAAAAGGTCGCATGATGCCCGGTCGCAACTTTCAACTGCACAGCGACGTTGTGCTCCAGTTCAGAAGATGGCCTGCTGCGAATAGTACCGAGGAAGCTCATCTCCGCACCATCGCGAATGCCTGGCAGTGGCTGAATGAGCACTTCAAAGAGAACGACCAACTCCAGCTTGTTCCGGCATCTTCCGACCATGTCTATCTGGTTCTTGACAACATGTGCGCGCAAGGCATGTTGAAGGTCAAGCCCATCCTCCCAGCTCGGAACGATGACTTCGATGCGCCGTTCCCGAAATTGTCGATCTGGGGTTACAGTGGGACTGGATATGAGACGAAGAAGGTCAATCAGGCTCATCTCAAGTGTCCTCTTGTCTACGAGAAGACTCCAAACTACCAGTATCAGCACGGCTTGACTGCCGGCATCCCGATCCCTACAACGCCTGCTACAGTGGCTGGCGAGAGAGGGCCACGCATCCCATTCTGGGTTGACATCCGGGGCAATGTCATTGAGGACGTTTGGGATATGTGCCTCAGGTCTGTTCTGCACCTGATCGTCTTCCGTCCCGGTTCGACTGCGGAGGCGATGGAGAATGCGCACGGTCACAAGTTTTGGGCTTGGGAAATTGAGCTGCTGTTGCAGTGGATGGAGCAAAGCGGTATCGCCGTACGCTGGGGCTTGGGTGCTGAGAAGGATGGCGTGTGGAAGGGAGGATGGCGCGCGGGTGACTGGTGGTATTGCGCGTTCTTGCCGGAGATGGTGCATTGGGCGGCGTGATTGAAACAGGAAAAGGCAAATGGGTCTGTCTTTCAGCGGCGCTTGGGAGGTATTGTGTCTACTGAATTAGCGAAGATACCCTTAGAGTGGAGAACAGGCTCAAATAGCGTTGGTGTTGATTGTATGAACTGAAGAGCGCTATGCGACATTGAGAGAACTCCGGATGCTATGTTGCCATTTCCAAGATTCCATGGATCAATCAATCGCTCGATGCTCCGTTCCCATGCAAACCAGAAATTCTCAATGCAGTCGCTCCCAAAACAAGTAGCCCAATCTCAACTAATCAATACCCTAAACACATCCAGAAAGGTTTGGAAAGTACGACGAGCTCTTTCTCCTCTTTTCCATTGCCTCGGCCAAATCCCGCTCGCTCGCCACAATCTCGCGACAAGCGCTTGTTCCTGTGTAGAAGGGGATGTTGCTCCTACAAAACAGCCCTTGTCAGCAAAAGAGTCCTGGGGTGAAAGTGGAAGTGAGGGAAGCTTACGTACCAAGGAGCCCATAAATCCTTGACCCTATCACGCTTGGACTTTTTGGTTGAAGTCGAAGACGCGGAAGAGGGCGAGGAAGTGCCCGAGAAAGGGGGTTGTTGGCGGAATGCTGGATGGGTTTGTTGAACAGTGGCTGGGGTTTCGGCGTAGCAGGTTGATGTGCGGACGGGACTGCTGGAGGGCGTGGGGGTGATTGAGATGTCGTCCTGGCTTGAAGAGGAAGAACGGCTGTAGATGCTGCTGGCTGGGAGGGGCTCTGAGGTTGTGACTTCGGAGATGGTGATTGTGATGTGTTGTTTTGGGTGGTGTTTGCGGCTACCACGGGGGAGGGAGGTGGTTGTGGTTTCTGACATGCCGGATTTGAGGAGGGTGGATTCGATTTGGCGGGCTGCGAATTCCATTGTTGATGATGAGGTTGGGGTTGGTAGGATTGAATGAAGTGTTTGAGAGGATTGATTTGAGTTGAAGTTGCTTTGATGGTTCTGTTGGAGGTTGTTTATTGCTTGTTGAGCTGATGATGAGAGGACTGGGAAGGGATCAGCAGCATGTCTTTATACTCAGCATCTGTCCTATCTCTCGACTACAACGTCTATACCATCTAAGAACGTACGACCAAGCCTCTCCACGTGCAATGCACATGGTAAGGCTGAGCAACGTGGTCTCCAGCCATGGCGCCGTTAGTCGCTTTGGATGCGTTGCTATCCCATTGGATGATTGCTTTGCAGAATGCAGAGAGCTGCTGCAATAGTTCGACCATGCCTTCATGTCAACCTATGAGCAGCTCAGCCCTATGAAGCTTGTATTTCCATGGCTTGCGCAGTCAAGTGTGAAGCGGTAAAAGAAAAGTCGGGCTCAGCTGAGGCTTTTGAAGCTACTCGCTCTGTCCGGCAGCCATGGCGCATAGCTCGAAGCCAAGCTTGACAACTGGACGTGCAAATAGAGTTTCTACTATACTGGTCTAGGTGAAGTACAATTCGAATATGGCGTTCGGGGCACGCGTAGCTTGCAGTCAGAAGATAGAAGAACATGCAAAGAATGCGATGGCTTCTGATGATACCGCGCCTCGTGGAGCTGTGCTTGTCGTGGTCTTGCGTATTCACCGCTGGCGCCAATGCATAGATCTCGATAGATCTAGAAACACCCAACGCCAATCAATTCTCCTCCATCCTGTGTTCTATGGGCTTCGATGCTGGGAAGTCTTGTCCATTTGCTTCATTTGGAGCGGTGCATATTCGAGACTCGAAGTGTGTTCGTTATCTGCGATCTGTACATGGTCATCAGTCTTTGCTCGCGAATGCACCAAGCAGCATAGCCACTCACATCCATTTGATGCGACTTCTTTACTTCAAGGAGAAGAGAGTGCCCAGTATGACGGGCGAGAGTCGATCCTGCTGTCTGGCGGCTTGTCTTTCGCCAGCTGACTGACCCCGAGCGGCCTTTCCTGTGCTGTTCACGAGCAGCGTATCTGAGTCTTCAGAAAAGCTAGTACATCTTGACGACTCCTGGCTCATCTTCTTGGTAGAAGTAGTCTGGCTCGTGGTCGACGGTTTCCTGGAGGAGCTGTTGGAGGTTCGGAAAAGGGACATGTTGGATCAAATTCTTTCGTATTGCAGATGGAAGTTTGAAGGTGAGGATGAAGATGAAGTGTCTCTTGGATGTCTTTCATACTGCTTACTTTCGTTCATATATATATGTGTACTGTTCATTACCATGCCGCCTAGACGCACCTTCGGAGTGCATCCTGAAGGCGGCTTTTCGACAAAGGGCGTGAAAAGCTCAAACACTACCACAACTTCGGCGCTCGGCAATCGCATTCGCATTGTAGGCAGCCAAAAAGGTAGGTCGTGTCACAATGGTAAGTTGCCAGCCTGATGGGCTTATTGGATGTCGTAGGACAAATTCACAGGTCCATGTTGAGGTTGAGAAAGGAGGGCACGAGTGATGCCGGGCTGAATGCCGAAATGCTTTGTCATTCCGGCGCCATTCCTGTCAAGGACGAAAACTTGGCGGCCCCGGAATGCCATCCTCCAGCTCTCTCGTTCATTAGTCCGGGCATGCCGCCAACAACAACATGGCCTCCCTTCCCAGCTCCTCCATCACCGGCCTCGGGTGTCACCAATTTAGTTTCATGATTACCCATGTCGGCGGCTGCCAGTAGACGGAATGGCAAGCCTGCCTCATGCGAGACTTGCCGGTGAGGAAGAGAGCACTGGGCTCCGCGTTGGCTTGAAGGTCGACTGACAGTCCATAGCAAGGGCAAGATCCGATGCGATCACCAGGTCAGATATGATTCGTCTCCTACGTATGCTCATCGACTCATTGCAGGCAGCGTCCAGTATGCGGTCGATGCCGCCAGCGAGGACTAGACGCTCGCTGTTATTATCATCCCGCACCATTGACCAAGCCGCGTGAGGCCGTCAATCGGACAGCGCAATCTAAAGGCTCTCATGATTCAAATGCTGTCGAACAATTGGGCTTCACTGCGGTAGAGCCAAATATTGACAACTTCCCTGTCAATCGGGACCTGTTGACTACCTCAACAAGCGGCGACAAACTCTCCGAATCTGCATCGCTGGGGTTCGATCTTGGTCTGCGAAGAAGTCGTGAGAATCAATTGAATGCTGTCACTCAGATCCTCGGACTCTTGCGCTACTCGGACTCTATCGATAAGCTGACCACCGCCTATCGTGAGCAGTCGTCGGTACCAATCATCCCAGGGCCAATGTTGAAATACGCAACAACGTCTCTACTGGAGACCTGGCCAGCACTGCTCAATGGAAATGCCAGCCACATCCATGATCGATTTCGTCAGACTGCAGAAGATGTGCTTGAGTCAACGTCTCGACCTATCAAGGTCACACAAGCGCTCCATTGGAAGGACTACATCGACATGTTCACCGGAGAGAACCTCCGCCTGGAGATCATTGGGATCGTATATGCCATATCTATTCGTACTTACATCTTTGGCATTCAGGTGCCACTTGACGTCCACAGAGAGCAGTTTCTCGGGACCATGTTCGACGCAACCTGTTGCTGCTTGGAGCTGGCCAGAAGTCTCAATCCCGAGGGCAACGATGCGATGCTCTGGCTTTCTACTGAGGTTCTGCGGACGACATCTAATATGAGAGGAGATACCCACCCAGACGTATGGACTCGGCTGGGCGAGACCTCGTGCGATCTGTACGCCCTTGAGCTCAACCGAGACATCAAGAACACAACCAACAACCCCTTCTGGCTCGCAGATCTCCGGCGACGATCGTTTTGTTTCATCCAGGGGTTCGACAAATTCGTTGCTACCCTCTTCGATCGACCACCTCGGGTGACTACACGATATTCAGACTGCCGATTACCGCTCGACCTATCCGATGATGAGCTCCTATCAGATGAGCAACAGCTTGAGGAGGCTCGTGCGAAGCTTACGCCTGATGGCTGGAACACAGATTCCCGATATTTTTCTGCTACATTTGCGAGACTTCGGTCAATCATCTCATCCATTCGCGAAGATATTATGGAATACTCTTACCGTCCTTCGACTAGTCAGAACATCGCCCAGCTCAAGGAGCTATCCATTCAATGTCGCAAGACCGTCCAAGATCTGCCTCCGAGACTGCAATACAGCCACGATCTGTGGTATTCTGAGATATCGGCTTCGGACTGCCTCACGCTAGGTGTGGGATACCTGCTTTTCTTGCAGAGTGACTTCCATATTCACAGAATGCTTGAGCGAAACGATGTGGCATTCCATGGAGCGTTCCTATCAATCGCGTTCGAGATTGTCGATGCGGTGGTCCAGATGGGCAACGTCCGTGATCGTGCGATCTTCCTTCGAATGGATAACTCTTACGTGGTATGAAGCAGTAACCTATTGCCATCATACTATTGTCGCTGACTGCTCTTAGATGCTAACCTATGGCCTGCCAGCAGCCGCCGTTCTGATAGACGCTCTCTCAAAGGTCGGAAACAAAGGTCTGCCTAACGGGCTCGGTCGGTCTAAAGTCATCCGGAATTTATCAGTCTTCATCTCGTACCTGGAGAGTATCTGTACCCGGGAAGAAGCCAATTACACAGTATGTACTCAAGCTGCGCGAGTCTTTGCTCGCAGATTGGATGATGTACTTGAGACTCCAGTCGGTAGCAGCGTTGCCTCGATCGGTCCTGCGACTCCAATCTCTGCTGACCTCGCCCTGATTGTGCCAAATGCAAGAGCGGACTCGCCTACGAGGTCGATTCAGGCTGGGTCTGACTTTCCAGCCGATATCGACATGGTCAATGCTGAGGGCTGGGAGAACTTTGACCTCGACGCCTGGATCAAGACCATAGACTGGAGTGGTACCGCAAACTGGGCGATATGATTTCTTCCCAGTCAACACAGGATTGGATCCGTCGCATTCATTCGTCGACCAACGGCAGCATCTCAACATTGAATTCCTTTGCACCATAAACCATTCGCTGCGCGATGAAGATGATGTTTTCGCCGAGAGCGAGAATAGCGAGTCCAAGCTTGACCGGATTGCCAGTCATGCCGCTCCAGTCAGCTTGCAGAGAGGAGTCGATCACCAGCTGGAGAAGCATCATGATACCGCCGGAGAAGTCCATGAGGATTCCCGCAATACTGATCCCAGCAGTCGACCTTCGACGATAATTTGCGTAAATCTGCGGCACGCATTTACCCATCCCGACAAAGAGCTTGATGTAGTTGATGGTATACACCTGGATCTGTCAACAAAGGGCAGGCGGGTGCGAGAAACGGCGACTGACCACATCAATCCATTCCCACGCCTCACCGTTCACATCGTCTCTGGGATCAAACAGCACAGCCATCGTACAAACAACAACAGCCACCGCGCCTCCATAAAGAATCAAACGCGTCAAACGATTGATCCTCCGATCCGCAGCTCTCTTCCAACCCCACAAACTCGGCCAAAACTGCGAGAAGGACACAATACAAAGAACTACACCATGCAATCCAAAAACCAAATCATTAAACCGCACAGTCGGTTCCGGGCTGGCAGCATGTCGAGTCGCGTATTGGGATCTGATGAGTGGAGAGTAGAGAAAGAGAGCCGTACTGAAAGTGAAGCATGTCGATCCAAGGACGTTCAGTGCCGCCCAGTCGAAGACGAAACCGTCTGTTGATTTGCGGCGGTAGTTGAGAATCGGTTGTGGGTAATAGGATAGGGACCAGAGGGATACGTAGATCCATCCGCAGAGTCTAGTTGGCGATGGGTGTGATGTTTAGCGTGTTTATCGGGAGATAGGAGATAGCTGGATGGGGTGCACTTACTGAGAAATTGCGAGTAAGAGCCAAGGGGTTTGGTCTATCATGTCTGATGTGTATTTGCTTCGTGTACCACGAGATGGACTCCAATATATATATATATACAGGAGTCAAACGAGAAGTATTGAGCGGTCGAGGTGAAGTGAGGTGAGAGCAGGATTCCGGACCCCCAAACTCTAATTAATGTATAGAGAGTAAACGCGCCGGAGCTCGGGATGAAAAGCTGCAGACACGCGTAGATCTATCATGCAGCGGCGGACTTGACGGAGCGCATGATTTCGTGCAGCATTAGTTAGTAAGATGGACACTATGCCATTCTTCGATAACACACAACGCACTGGTAGACCGCTGTTCAATCCTTGGCAAGATACATAGATAAGTAGACCCGTCGCCAGGTCCGCATCCTCTCCGTCCGTTCTGTGAAGAAAGAAACTCCGCCGACACCCTCGCTCGCTCGCTTTCATTGCGTTTCTAATCGTCGTACTAATTTCCTCCTCCTCCTAATCTGACCGCACTCTCTTCCTAAATATCATACTTCTTACTTCCTCCCCGACTTCATGTTTTTCTCACCAAACCCCCAAAACAACAGCTCCAACAGCCCCAGCCAAAATCACCTGCGGAGCCGCCGTAGCAGCAGCAGCAGCCACCCCATTGAAAGTCTGCGGACTCTGCGAATTGCCTCCGTTGCCATTTCCATTTCCATTTCCATTGCCCGTGGCTGTCGCTGTGGCAGAAGCGATCGCAGTACTGTCCAGTACTACACCCGTCACACCCGCGGAGCTCAGAGCCGGTGCCAGCGATGAGAGTTGAGGTGAAAGACTCGTTGCTGAGAGGTACGAAGTCACTGCAGATTCGATCGCAGCCGCTCCGCCGGGGTTATTTGATCCGCTGTTGTTGTTGTCGTCGTCATTGGCGTTGGCTTCGGCTACCGCACGTGCGTAGTTTGGACAGCCTTGGCGAGCGAACACGTCGAATGGCAACATAGCGAGGGCGGTGATGAGTAGGAGATGCATCTTAATGAAAGTGTTGCGCGTGGCTTTCGTCCAGTGTCTGCAGGTCCGGTGCCGTGTCTGGCTGCCTTCGGCCAGGCTGTTCTCCTTCTGTTGGTGCGATATGCGATGAACAAAAGACAGATTGAAAGTCTGAAGACAGAGGAGCGACTGTCAAGTTAAATCCTAAAACGCAAATGACATACCCTCATGTATCGGGAGCGTTGCGTCGCGCTCATCAAACCTACGTTTCGTGCGCGTTCGCGCAAGGGCGTTGAAGGCGTTCGGGCGCCGCTAGGATATGCTGTCGAGGTGATATTCGATTCAAGGTCGTGGCCACAATCGTCATCGCGATTCAGAGCTGTGCAGGCGAATCGACTCAGTGGTAGGAGCGCCGTGATTTGCTATAATTAGCGAGTCAAACACTTAATGCAGGGTTCATGTGTTCGAAACTTTCATTCTCCAAGGCATTGGGCGACTTTGAGCAGAGGCCAAGAACAGTAACCGTATGTGCATTCATGTAAGGAGCTGTCGTTCTGCCTCAATTGCAGAGCTCAATTGCAGAGCTCAAGAAACAGCGTCAAAGCCTGTCGACAAATGCTTGCGCAAGCTGCATCTCTAGGCATTGGCGATGATACGCCTGTATCGATTCTCGCAATTTCGTTGATATCAGCTCAGTGCGGCCATGATGCCTCACGCAGTAGCCGGGGTGAATGGGTCCGTGGCGTCGCGATTCTTCGCGCGGTGCTTCAGTGAGTTTCCAACCATTGCCAAGATTGCAGAGATGTCCTCGCCCATTGTCAAGCCATGAATGATATGGAGTTTCCGTGTTGCGTATGGAATGGTTTTGAGTGCGTCCGATCAGTGGATGGCTGGAGCTGCGTTTCGGTGAACGGACGCGAGTACGGAGCAGAGCCAGAGCAATGAAACTCGCATCATCTTGAGCCACTTTGTCTAATGCCTTCATCCTCTCGGTTCCGGCCTCGATGTGCTCCAGTTCTGCACTAGACGCGACGGTGCGTAGCTTCGGTGTAATTCGAACCCTACGCGAACACGTCCAAAACTGATTTGGTTCATGATGAGGGCGCCAAAGGGAGATCTTTGGCAAGGTATCTGGACATGCATCGCTTTCCCAGCTACCTGGTGGAGGCCGCCTTTCGAAGACGGGCACGAATCTGCTTCTTTCGACGATTATTTTCCAGTCTCCAGGCGTGGCCCCGAAATGTATTGCGCGAACTGTGATATCAAAGTCGCTAGCCTCATCGGAGTAGAGATTGAAGCGAGATGCCCAGTATCGTGGACACAAAGGTTGCCACAAGTCCGATTCGTGTTGGCCATATGCCTTGATATCGACACCTGCGTGCTCAAGTATCGACACCCAAGGACGTAGGGAGACATCGGCGTGGCATTCAAGTGGTTCTTTCAGGAATACTCCCAGCGCTGTGCGACCCTCGTCATTCTTCCGGTATAGATCAATATCTATTGCAATAACATGGCGAAGTATTGCGTGTAGATCAGTGCACTTAGGATCTTTCGAGGCCGTCAACGCGAGCAGATGAAGTATTGTCCATCCATCGCGAGAGCTATACGATCTCAGATCATCCTTTTCGGCGTTCAACGCAGCCGCTTGAAGAATCATCTCAGCTGAGGCCATATCATGGTTGGAAACAAAGGCAGCCGCGTTTGCAAATCGGACGTCCAGTGGCAGGCTTTTATACTCGAGCGAGCTCGCACTCAGAGCGATCTGCATGCATTCCGAACATTTCTGATAGCGCCACCATTCCGGACGTCTCTCCGCCGCGCTCGTGATGAAGTCGAGATCAATTTCATAGCCTTCGATGAAAAGTCGAAACATATCGCAAAACAGTTGCACTGATTTATAGAAGTTGCTCGCACAAAAGATTAGAAGCGCCAGAGCTCCAGTATCCGTAAGAGGCCCCAGAAATTGAAGGAGATACCGACACAACTCTGTGTTTCCGGAGGAAGCTGCAAACTGTTCGCGCATTAGCAGGTATCACAGAAAGAGTCACTTGCTATCGCCTACCCAGAGAAGACCCCTGGTGTCTCCATATTGCACGGTCGTATCGAAAGGTGAAGCAAACTTGCGGTCAATGAGCTTTCGAATGCGGACCAGGTCACCTTTCTCGGCGAGCTTGAAGATCGGAGCCGTTTCCGGCAACAGATTGCTAGTGCGAATGTTGAAGGTCCAGCCCGCGTACGACTGGCGAACACAAACCTCCCAAGCGGACCGCATGAACCAGGATCGAAACAGGGCCGAGAATTTGATCTTTTGGCGGAATTCAGTCGGACTGTGCTTGAGCACTTGACGCGGAGCGTAGATGCGGTGATTCACAGGGTTGGGATACGATATTCCGAGGCCTGCTGTCTTTGCTTGGGGATGTTCTTGATGAGCTGGCGAGCTGGCCACTATAGGAGCAATCACGTCCAGCCTCTGTGTATTGTGTCGCAGCAGACGATTCTGGTTTGCCAGTATCTCCAAGCTCTGTATGTGATCCGCCGCTCGTTGAGATCTGAACATCAAAAGGTAGCGGTACGGTGTTGGCGTGCAGTCCACGGGGCGTCTCACTCTGATAGCAGCTGGCATGAGAGCATCAGGGAGCTCTTGGTCTTTTCCAGCTCATCGCACAGCTGGCGTAGATCCTGCTCCTCTAGTGACACCCGCAATCGACCAAACTTATTAGATCTTTGCAGAACAACTTCAAGCTTGACGACCAAAGCACGGATACGTAAGAGCTGCTTCTGACACATGGTCAAACATCGTGCTGTCGTCTCATCTGGTGTGTCGTGAGCAGCTCGCTGTCGCTCCACCTGAAGTACGAGCAGGCCCAGTGTCTCAATCTCGAAGGTTACGTCTTCCAGTATCTTCGGAGCCTGCTTGTACCCATGGCTCAGTCGCTTCAATTTCAGTGATGTCTCGCCAAGTTGTAACGCCAGAGATGCTAAACCGGCCGCGCCAGCGATGACTCCCAGAAGCTCAGCCATGCAAATTGTTGCTGCCAGTCGTCTTCGGGGCAAACCAGATTTCTGCTTTCTCAGTGTTGGAAGAAGGCCGCCCACAGAGACTGGGACTGGGAGATGAAAGCTGCTCAGCCTCGCCATGCGCTCCTGGCCAATAAACGCCTGCAGGGGGCTATGGCTGCAAGCGATCGCGTAGCGTGACCCGAAGATATTTGTCGGCAAACGTATGAAGAGCGTAGGGGATGAAATGCTTTGAATGTGTTTATTTTTCGCTCTCAGCTTGAGTAACTCACTTCAAGTCCAATCCGGCTTATCGTCTGATCCTTCTTCTTCAGGTCAACTCCAGCGCCAACGCCCACCAGAAGCTCTTTCACACGGCACTCCCACAGCAAACCGACTCTTCCGTGATTGTCCACCCTCGCCTTCAGCACACCCGTCACGTTGTCCTCCTGTCGCTTCCATCCAGGCCGAAGCATCTTCTCGGCCCACAACATCTCTTGCGACGTTTGCTTTCTCTGCCACAGCTCCATGCCAACCACCACATCACTCTCGTAGCTGTAGAAGTTGAAGTCAAAACGCGAACAAAGCGCAAGGTTCTCTCCAGCTTTGACTGCGTACGTGGAGCTCAAGTTACCCATCAAAGGGTTCAGGGTAAGCGCCATAGTGTATGGAAAGCCAGGATGAATGGGTAAAGTGGTGAAGCGCAAGCCCGTGCTGATGCCGCCAGACTTGTTGACCGGGCTGAAGTATGCCTCTGCGCCAGCACTGAGCCGACCGCTCTGATGATCCCATGGGTGCTGTGGAGGACGTGAAGAAGGTTGCTCGTTGGGAAAGCGTGGATCGAAACCGAAGTTGTAGAGTCCGCGTACACCGAGGAGCGAAGAATCGGTTGAGTAGAGATACTCGGTGCTGTACTTGCCATAGTCGTTTTGCAAAACGGCCAACATAGTACCGCCACTTGGCAGCGTTGCGTCCGACACTGCATTGATTCGAAGGAGACGCGTGGGAGAGATGCGCCGCAAGAAGAGACCTTCCAGTGTACTGCCTGGCAGATAGAGCCTCCCGTACAACAACGCATCTTTCTTGGCGGCCTCATTGGTACCAGAGGTCAGGACTGTTCTCTCCTCCGGCTTCCGAAGCTCTTGCAGATGTCTATATCCCCTCACAAGCCTAGTCAAGGGAACATCGCTGCTCCGACTGGCAATGCTGAGGCCCAGACTGGAGTAAAGAAAGCTGAGGGAGCCATCGACGACACCTCTGCTCCCCAGTGTATAGCTCGTGGCGAAGTTCGGGGCAGACAACGAGGATACATGTAGTCGTATGCCAGATGGTATGCGGAAGTCGAGGAGGTTGGTGGAGGTGGTGGTCAGGGAGGCATAGCTGTTGTCGACGTTCCACCGCGACTTGGAGTAGAACGCCGTCTGGACATAGTCCATGAAGTCCAGCATGATTCTTGAAAAGCTATCATCTTGAGCTCATATTGGGTACACGCGCTGGGCCGCGCGCCGTGATGCTGCCATCTTGTTCTCGAGAGCAGTCGATGCTGAAGAGTGTCGTCAATCAAATGGCGCCGAAATTGAATCGCTCCCCATCAAAGCTCTGCCAAGACTCATCTTGACTTCACGTCTTCCGCGGCCAGACCTGCTGCATTCTGAGAGCCTGAACATCACTCTATACCCATCCACTAAGTGCGTCTCGTTTGAGCTGACGAGAGCACATGATGTTACCAGTACGGCTCACTAAGCCTCGATTCTGCCATACACACGGCAAACGACTTGGACAGAGTCGAATCGCAAACCTCACATCGACATTGTAAAAGAGATGTTGGTGGACGTCGTAGCCATTGAAACATCGCAAGACCCTCTTGCCCATGGGACTTGGACCATTCGCCGTTTCAGTCGCCAGAAAATCGCGGTAACTCGTACGGAGCTTCTCGCCCGGAAAGACTTTCGAAGCAGCAGTGATGCTCATCTTCCCCCTTGAGACAACCCTGAACTGACCAAGATGCTAATGTACGAGTGCCTAAATACGGAGGGATGGGATTCTGAAATGGGTTTGTGGATGCCGGATTGGGGGAGTGTGAGGTGCGTTGCCTCAATGGTGTGCGAAAGGTGTGGATGGGATGGGACTGGGGGCCTCCGCCATCAAGCTCGTGTGCATACAGCTAGATGAACGATGGCCTACACTGGCGCTGTTAGTGACGAGAGGGGACGGGGTGTACTCACAAAGATCGCAGCCGCAAACGATTCCATAGCGGTCCCAACTAGTTGTTCCTATCGCACTGTCAATAATGAGGGGGCAGGGGAATGCACTCACAAAGGTCAAGTCCGAAACATGAAGATGGACTATGGGCAGCTGAAGCTGATTCTTTGCCTATCACGCCGTCAGTAATATAAGTCGAGAATGTACTCACACAGGCTGTATTCATGTCAATGTCAATGCTAATTTCTCCTTCCTCATGCGGTGGCTGCGGATGGAGTTGTCAGATGTTGAATGAGCAGGTCCAAGTGGCCGACTTATATGGACGTGCTATGCAAACACTTGGAGCGCAGTGGAACTGACAGGTATGTTCAGTGAGACTTGTGTCTTGCTTCCAAGGGCAAAGTGTCGTGTCCATGAATGAAAAGCAATCTTCCATGGTTGTCTCAGACCAAATATGCGCTCCATTCAAAGACTTCCAGGTTGTTTGGACCTTGTGAGCTGGTAGTTTCTGGCAGCCTTCCAAGTCTTCCAAGTTGTCTTATGACGAATACCTCAAACCTTGCAAGTCATCCGACCCGCGCGATCATGAATGCCGCGACCAAGCAGGATGATGTAGGATATGAAATCTGATTCATTTATCAACGCCGTTTCCTAAATGCCCTACTGTACACGTCGGATCTGAGAGAGAAGAAGTTATAGGATGCACCCTCCCTCTATCATCTATGCCCAGTTCAAGCACAAGCACAAGCAGAAAATTAGGTATCTCTTGAAGTCGTAGCCGCCCGGCACCGCCCAGATGCTGTAGTATCTCGTTCCAGGTCAATGCTTTTTGCGCAGCTGCTCCAGAGCTGCCTCTTTTCTCCAACCTCGACTCTTCTCGTGTATGTCTCACGCTGCTCTTATCGTCCATCACATTCTCGAAGGTCGCTTATTTTGTTGCGGCAATCTCGACACCACCAACGGCGCCTTCACCAAAGTTAGCTTGTACCAAAATTCGCACAGGATGAGGCTTCACTTACCAATGGCCTTCTTGATGTCACCGTAGATGGCGAACTGGCCGGCGGTCAAAGTACCAACCATGAAAAGACGAGCACCAATACCGCTGTAAGAGCCGCGGAAACCAAGCTCCTTGGCGATCTTGATGAGACGGCTGGTGGTGCCCTCACCTGGAAGACCCTTGGTCTTGTTGATCTTGGAAAGCATAGTGTCGGCTGGCTGGGAGACAATGGCGGCGGCGAAACCGGCGATCAGACCGGAGCCCAAGTTGATGACGGTCTGCATGCCGCCGCTGGTCTTGGACTTGTCGAAGAACTTGGCGTAGGCGAGCTCGGAGACCTTCTCGTACACGACGAACTTGGCCATGGTGTATGGGACCCTGGTGGAAGTGTTAATACAGTTTCTCAGTTGCGAGGGCGTGATGTACATACTGCTTGAAGAGGATAGGACCGAAACCAGAGTAGAAAGCACCGAAACCCTCCTGCTTGGCGATTTTGCTGAAACCGCTGACAAGACCGGAGGCGAAGGTTGGCTCAGAGACCATTCGGATACGAGTGGCCTCGAGAGGGCAGAGGGCAATATCGGCGAAGAACTCGGCGCATGCGGAGGAAGCGAGGTAGACGGCGGTACGGTTGTTCGACGCGGTCTCGTAGCCGAGGAGGTTGATGGACTGCTGCTTGAAGAATTCGTAACCACCGAACTTGAAGGCACCCTGGAGGAAGTAACCGGCGAAGGTTGGTCCAGCACCGGTCAAGAGAGCGCCAGCGCCCTCATTCTGGATGACCTGGCGGAAACCACCGATCATACCACGGTTGTAGGTGGCCGGGTCGAGCTGGATACGGGTCTTGACGCTGTTCAATGGCCGTGTTAGCTTTTGTTACATAAGCTTCTGCGCGCTCGTCTCCATCTCATTCGTAGCTCCCGGCTTATATCGCAGCTCATAGAAGCTCGTTCGTATGCGCTCTGTCCATATCTCCAGCTATTCAGGGCGACTTACACATCGACAGGAGTGAGACCGCCGTGGGTGACGGAACAGCACACAGCACCGGCGAAGGCGAAGCGCGAGTAGAGAGCAAGACCAGAGAGCTTGGCTGGCTCCTTAGCCTCGACGGTCTGCTTGACGGAGTCCAGCTTGGTGCTGCCGGTGGAGGTAGGTGGTGCTGTCGCGGTGCCGCTCATTGTGACGGTTGTGGATGTGGTGGTTGGGGGTATCAAAGGGATTCGGTCGTTGGGTCGAGATACGGCGCGTAAGGACGCTCGTGGATATTATTGACTGAGTGGAGATAGAACGGCGAAGCGTATTGCTCGCTGTCTTCGTCGAATTGGAGATGGGATGGAAAGATGACTTCGGATGGAGGTGTCGAGTGGTCAAAGAGATGGTCTTGTTGCTGTCGGCAATATTTTTACCTACGGATCCTCTGAGCCGCCATCCCCAACAGCCCCGGAATCTCCCGAGGCCAATGATGACCGACACGTGCTCCACCGCGGCCCTGAACACAAACTCTCTCGGTTTCACTCACTTCACCCCTTTAAAACGATTTTCACGTACGACCACACTTCATATGCAATCCTCACTTTATTAGCACCACTCAAACATAAAAGGTTGTCGCTGTGTACGAAGAGGAATCACAAGATGCCGAAGCTGCAGCCGACGATGTCTCATACCCCTGCTCAACACTAGTTGAACGATGATGTCAACTTTCACAATGCAAGTGAAGTACTCGGCGAACTACGATGCCCTCTAAGTAATCCACACCGGTACATGATTATCGTAAAAATTCGCGGGTATCGGTTCTCCCCAACAATGATCGATCGTCGACATATTCCACGCAATACCTCTCAGCATTAACATCCACCAAGCCGTCTCAATCTCCTTGTCAATCCTTCTCAAACCTCTCTCCCGGAGATATCTCGCAACGGAGTACTCGTCCGATTTCATGTATTCGACGTATCTCTCAGCAGTCTCCAGCAAGCGACACAGAACCCAAGGCGGTCGGGAGTCTGGCTCGAGGGCTTGCACGTCTTCGAGAACAGGACGGTACTTGTCGGGTATCTTGGCGTCGTCGATGGGACAGCTGGGCAGATCGCTGTCTTTCTTGATGTTGTAATATATCCAGATTGTTGCGTGGGTAGCCATATGGAGGTGAGCTGCTACGAAGTTCTCGTACTGACTTCGACCTTGTTCATCGTCCTCCGCGAGACCCAGCTTTTTAAAGCTGATATCAGTCCATCGATGGATCTCGCGACATAAACTGACCAGAGACAGTCTTCTGGACTCTCCACTGACCTGGCGTTTTGGATTGACTTGCTTATCGATTGCCCGATAATTCTTCAATCCATAGAAGTCTTCGGGGTACTCTTCCCGCAGCTTCCTCAAGTACATCTCGGCCTTGACCAGATCTTTGTCATCTTTGGCAGGATCGTTGGATTGGATCAAATGTGTCAGATGGTGCAGCAGAACGTATCTCCCTTCCCATAGGTGAAGTACGCTCTTTCGCCTCTCGCGCCAGCAGTGAGCGTAATGACGGACGGCGGTCGTACCCTCCAGGGGAAGAAATGCGCAGATTAGCGGAACGATCTCGTTGTGAATCGAAGGGAACGCCCAATGCTTAGCAGTCCCTTTTTGAAGCTTCATTCGTGTTTCTTTGGGAACTCCGATCTGGTCCAAGATATGATTCGTCTCGACAGCTCGACTCAGGTCCAAGAGACTCTTTCGAGAATTATCGACATAGTCGAAGTCTCTCTTCACTAATACTGGACACCCGGGAAGCCTCCCGCACATCAGCTTATCTACAGCTTTGTTTGGGATGAGATGCACCTGATCGTGTTCCGTGGCGACGGCAATGAGCCGAAAGACAAGCCCAAGCTTGTCGGATTTCGTGCAAGTGATGCTGTACCCATGTCCATCCGCAGACATGCCTGTCTCTAAGTTCAGCACCCTCCATTGCATACCCATTCGGGTGGCTAAGATGACGAGATGTCCAATCGCAATGGTGGCCAGGGGTCGAGTCATATCCGAAGGCATCATGTCCCAAGACCATTCTCTGAAGGTCACCGCTGCATCGGTACGAGCGAAATTTCGCTCGGTGTAGTTGCTTTGCCCAAGCATGAAACCATGTACATGCGATAGGCCTTTCTGAATGTTGAAATCGCCAGTGTTGTCCGGAGCGGTTGGGTGACCACCATAGCCGGAGTAGACGGAGCAGATTTCCTTGAGAAAGGTGTCCCAAGTCACGCGCATTTCGTACTCGGGTCCCGGACTCCTCATGTAAGCTGAGCGAAGATGTGTGGCCTGGCGTTGAGGCTTCATGGCCGTCGGAAGGATTGGGAACGTTGCATTCCTAATGCCGTTGACGGGCTTCAGTTCCTGTTCTTGGGTTTCTTCTCGTTCGCGATTGAGCCCGCGCGCAGTGAGATGCAATATTCTGAGCTTGTTGTGGTAGTGCCACGGATGATATTTTCGGCGCCACCAACGAGTGGCAGCCTCAATCTGAGCTCGCTTGGACTGTTCTCGGCGGTACTTGTTGCTGATGACATTCTTGTGAAGAATGCAGACATGATCCTGATCTTTATCATTGTGCGCCCGCCCTTCGCGATGCTTCTCTTCGAGCCAGTTCCTTGCCTCCTCAGACACAATCAGTATCTGTGGTGTGATGTACCTGACTTCAAATCGGAACTCGCTCAGGTGGAAATGTCGATATCGCAGGCCTTCCCAAGGTCCAATGACAGATTCCGCGCATCTTTTGTATCCTTCTGCAGTTCCGAAGAGGGCTTGTATCAGCTGAAGAGACGCGGTGATGAGAGCGATTAAAGATACGATGAGGGCTGCTAAGGCAGTAGAAGTTTCTAATCCCATGTTTGCACAACATTGGACTGCCTCGGGATAGATGTGCGTTGAGAGTTATCGAACGCGACAGGCAGTTTAAGGCAGTGCCATCGCAGAGCAGCGTACACCACCTCTTGAGTATGCAACATTGTCGAGTGCACTCCCAGCCTTGCGCGCCGAGTTGCACGGCCGAATGCATACTCCAAAACTCGCGGCTGAAGCCTCCTTCACACACAGTTAGTGGAATTGCCCAATCGCGAGGCTGAAAATTGGCCCCAACAGTCGAGAAGCACACCATCATGCAGACACGCAGGCAGGCAGGGAGTCTTCGCCGTTCGGTTCTGCTCGATCGAGCGACGTGGGTGCCAAATCTGTGGGCCTTGCCCGGGGCTCCTGCACTTGCGTTCAGCTCTGCTGCATGCCATCCCGCGTGTAGGATCTAGCCGAGGAGGAAGTCGTCGTGAATCGCATTCTTCTGCTCGTGCTACACCGATATACGTGTTGCGACAGAATCTGCGTAGGCTCCGTAACTTTCGTTTGGAGGCCATGGCAAGTATTCTGCCCACGTTCAGGTGTTTGGTGAGATTGAATGTGGATGTTGAACGTACGATGCAGAGCCCGCCGCGCCAAGATGGCACGACAGGCTCGACGGCCTCGGCGCCGAATGTAGGCAAGCGAGGCGCAGGGAACAAGTTAGGACAAGAGAGAGTCATCGATGATGAACGGCGCGAGTTGGGTATAATGCATAGTATAAACAGGTCGCGCACCTCTGTATGTTTCTCACTCATCTTCTTGCATCCGATAGATCTTCCACCCAGCTGTAGCTAGCACTCGAGGCACGCATTCAACCATCACCCGATCTACGTCCTTCCAGTCTTGGGTGAGATCTTTCCAAGGAACCAAGAAAGGTGTCGTGCGCTTGTTCGAGCTTCTGGGACCCATCCGCCACTGTCGTTGTAATCGCTCGGCGTTGAAGCGCTCGTGCTCCATTTCTGAGAGCATATCGAGCTCCTCTGTCGTGAACTCTGGAACATGAATGAGAGGTTCTTTGCGGTCCTGATCCAGCATGAAGCAGTTGACTGCGCGCAGCTTCCTCGGAATATCATCCGCCTGTGACCGGGTAGATTCCTTCAGCTCTGGAGCCAACTCATCCCAGTCGTACATTGAAGGGTCCGATTCGAGCACTTCTTTCTCTGCCGGCGTCCGAGCAATCTCTACCCTCTTCTTCTTGTATGCCACGAAGAGACCCTGCGCTAGCCGCTCTCGTAGCGCTGCTGGAAGTTTGGGCGATCTGAGGAAGGACATGAATGTTCTGCCATCGACATGCAGCTGAATCTGTTCCTCTGGCGGAAGCGCAGAGACGTCAAATTTGGTCCTACCGGAGAGTCGGCTCGTGCTGAGTATCTTGTCCAGTGATCGCAAGCCATGCTTGAATGATGGTACCAGAAGCAAAGCATGGAGTACTGCCTCGTCTATCTTTATGGTGCCGTTGACCTGTAAGTGAGGGAACTTCTGCTTCAGCATCTGCCGGAGCATCATCGCTCTTCGAATTGGAAACATTCGGTCATGAGCCTCTGTCTGATTAGGTCCTGATATTCTGACCAGCCCGTGGAGGTGGTCCAGCAACTGTGATTCATCAATGCTGCGACGCTCTTTAAATTCGCTTGCTGTTGGAGTTGGAGTGCCCTCCAGTCGAGGTGGCTCTTGGTTGACGAGGAAGAAAAGAAGAGGGTGACCGAGACTGCGAACGTGACCTCGATCTGTGAAGTGCCCGTCCCTCATCATCACCAAGAAGTCATTGAGGAGCTCGTTCCTAGGTTCCAGTATGGCTTCGAAATTCTCGAAGCTCACAACTGTTAATAGTCCGCTTGCCGTGTTATCCCTTATGGTATGGCACAGCGCGACAAGATCGTCTAGTCGTAGTAGCCTTCCATTAAACGTAAGTCGCTTGACGTTCGCTTTCTGGGCAAAATGTTGTGCAAGATTGGCCGCAATGAATTTCTTCCCAGATCCTGGGGGGCCGATGATTCCAATCGAAGTAGGTCCGGCCATTTCTGAGAAGAGGCGTTCTTGGACTGCATCGACAACCGCCCTCAAACTCTCCTGTTCATTTCTCTCAACGCTCAGAAGGTCACCGAACCTTTGCAGTGGGCACCTTGCCAGCGCCTTTTCGGGCCCGTGAGTAACAATCTGCCGTGCGACTTCAGCTGGGTCGCCAGTCACTGCGTCGAATATGTGCCAATTATCACCTGAGCTGATCCTACCAGATGGAATGCTGACAGCCGAGAATCTCTTCTCGGCCGCCAGCTTGTCGACTACATCGTTGATCGGATAGTCCGGAGCTTGATCAATGGGGTTCGCAACAAAGCCTTTGAGATCCATGTCGCGAGCTGCAGATATGCCAAGTCGGATAGCCTTATCTGTGTTTGGAGGCGAAGAGTCCGCAAATCCAAGCGCGAACCCTGCCGTGAATGCAGAAGACAGCTCGATCTGCACTTATGTTAGCGTATGATAACACCTGTGTCTTCTCTCGTACCCACCATATGGCTGCTGTGATTACTTTTCTCGACCTGTCGGGGGTGGAAATAGATCTTCGGATCAGTCGCGTCCCTGCCGCGATGGTGTATTATGCCTTCGTTGCCGAATCGTACTATCAGATTCGGACAAGTGACGAGAGTATCAAGTCTGCCGTTGGATCCCAGATTCCGAACGAAGTCCTCAGTTGTTTGCTCCCAGGAGAGTGATCGACTCAGTGATATCCCTTCCGCACGCAGGTCGTCCGCATCGATGATTACAGCAAGATAGTCTGGATCAGGCACGCCGTCAGTTGTTCGCGGCCCGTCTCGAATGATGTCCCACAGAGGTCCAGTTGCCAAAGGCCTGGTCATATGATGAATGATATATCGGGGTCTAATCCGTTGCAGAAAGTCCAAGGCTGGCTCGACGTCATGCAGTGCCTCTCCAGATCCAGATATAACAACTGTGCTCGCTTTCGCTGCACTTGCCTGGTCGAGATGAGGCTGGTGCCAAACGTTCGGCTTGCCAATTTGCCGCTTCTTCACCACGCGGAGTGAAGAATGCGGAGAATCCGTGTGACCCAAGTCGACCACCGAGGAGGCATTGTGCTTAAGGCAATTCGATGCAGGACTTTGGAGTGTCGGGCCTAATACTTCAAATCCCCAGTGCGGCGAGGCAGCGGTGAGAAGCTGCGCCACAAGATCAGCTGCGCCTGTCCGGATGACGAGCTGCGATGAGTCGGGACTCTCAGTGGTCGCGTTGGCCGTTCCGTTCGAGAAGCTCATCGGATAGACAAGGTAATCGTAGGAGACTGCGCCTGCCACCAGCAGAACATGCGAGCCGCGTGCATTCATCTAGACGCGCGTGAAAACTCTCCCATATAACTTGCCAAGCTAGAGCAGATAGGGGATGGTCTCAGACTACGTCGCATCATCCAAGACGTTTGGGTAGCGAGTCGTGAGGAGCTTCCAGAACCAAAGAGAGCGGCTGAGCAGCCTTGCATAAAATCCTCCAGACTGCGGCTCCTGGGGTAGATGAAGAACAGAACGAAGCGCGTTGGTCGCCAGTCTGGTTCGAACGTGAGGGAGAAGAGGTAGGGTTGCACTGCCCCTAGGTTGACCTGATCCGAGCCGAGCGGCAACAGGGCCACCCACCACCTCCTATTCGACAGCCAGTGCGGATGAACTTCTTTCAATCCACCGTAGGCCAGATCTTGTCTCAGTGCGGTTGCTGGGTAACACAGGTGTTTGAAAGAGCGCTGCATTCTCACACCGACATATTTCCATGATGTTGACCATATGGATGTCGCGAGAGATCGATGTACAGATGGATTAGCCTGCCAAGCACACAGCGCATCGTGCATAACCCGCACAATAGCTCATGCCACTGTTAGCCCTGCGCAGACCGGTTTTACTTTGACCTCATCTGAAGCTGTAGTATCGAGACCTCTGTCGCTTGGACGTAACGTGGTGCCAGCACGACGCCTCGGTATCACAGATCGCTCTGGAATGCATAAGGCAGTGCCACGAAGCCAGATTGGCGCGGTTGTGTAGCCCGAGGACCCGAGATGGCGTTGGAGCCAGTTTCGCTGCAAAAATTCGAGTTCACAGACTCCAGGCTTGAGGTATGTTGGAATGGTAGTGATGTGGTAGCTGTTCTAATGAAAGTAGCATAATAATTGGCATTTTCCTTCGACATTGAAGACACGGCCGCTGAGACCACTGGATGAAGAAGATTTCCTCACTAATCACAAGGTCCGTCGTGTTCCCTGTCAAACCCATGGCAGGCGTTGACAGAGCCTCTTAGATCGACAGGTCATATGACGATAGCACAGTCCGCTTCAAATTGCTGTAAGAGTCGGCCGTTTCGTGATAAATCGGACGAGCAGATTGCTGACAGATCAGTGTTGCCAATGCTGTTTCGGCGAACTTGACAGACACGTCAAACTTGCCTTTTCAGCCCGAGATCTTGAAGATTGTTTCCGAGCAGAAATGGATATCAGACGAGTATAAGCATCTCTGGCGCAGAGACGAGGGCGGATCAGCGGCGCTGACGAGCCATGGTATTCTCAGTGAGTGCTTCTTGATCTGGTTAAGCTGGAGGATCCTCAGGACTGAACTTCGACAGCATTCATCTTACAGACTCCACGAGATGGCAAGTCTTTCTGCTCGTTGTCTCTGGTCAACCGAGAGAAGACCCATTGTGGCGGACTTTTTGTGGCCGATGAGAACTACAACTTGAATAAGCTGCTGGCCTCCCAAGAGTATCTCAACAAGCACCCAAAGGTCCCTCGAGATTTCGCCATCTTGCCGTTCCAGATTCTCCTGCAACACATTGAGGAGACTTTGAATCAGGTACAGGAGCTGTCTCGGCAGATCACATCCACAGAGCGTAGGATCGCAGACGGCCGGATATCTTTGGAAGACAATGGCGATTACAAGCTCCTCAACAGACTCAACCTGGAGCATGTCCGCCTTCAAAGGCGATCGAATTTCGAGCTGGAGCTTGGTCAGAATCTCATCAAGTATCTAGATGCGTACCATCGGCTCTGGACTCACCTCTGGGAGGGTGGAACCAGCTACATTGAGGACATGCGAGAGAAGACCGAGCAGCAGATGCGGTATTGCGAGCAGGTCCAGAGAGATCTCGAAATGATGCCTAGGCGTATAGACAACCAGTCCAAGGCCGTATGTCGAAGTTCGAGCTACTGGACTTGGGGTGTTGCTGACCGCTCTCCAGATTTTCAACTTCATCGCCCAGAGAGACAACAAGATCAACCTGCAAGTCGCCGAAAGCTCTCGCAAGATTGCCGAGGAGTCGCGGCTGGACAACTTGTTGAACGTGAAGCTGGCGAAGGTCACGGCCCAGATGGCGGAAGAGACTCGTCAAGACAGCGCTGCCATGAAAACCATTGCCGTGTTGACGCTTACGTTCCTGCCTGGTACAGCAGTAGCGGTGAGTTTTCCTCTCGTATCTGCAGACCGGAGACCTGTGCTAATTATTTGCTCCAGTCTTTCTTCTCGATGAACGGCATGTTCAACTGGGAGCCGAGCGAAGGGCAGAGCCTTGCCTCTCCGTACCTATATGTGTACTTCGTGGTCACAATTCCGGTCACCCTGATCGTGTTCTTCGGCTGGTGGTGGTGGTTCAGGCGGATGGAGGCCCAATACAAACTGAATGCTCCAATCGCGGACTTTGGAGCGGTAGAGAGCGACTTGATGAAGCGCATGAACACTCTCCAGACCAATTCGTGGTCTCTTCAAAGAGGGATAAGTGAGAAACAGACGGCCACTTTGGGCGCAAGTCAGCAGGTTCCGTAGCAACTCGTACCTACTGTGACAAAGACGCTGTCTCTCGCGCCCGCCACGAGTTCAGTGAGTACTGTAACGTTGCGCTTCGCGCCTTCCGCGTTCCACCATGTTGTTGTACAGCGTAGAAGAGTTTTCAACGTCTGCAAAATTGGATTTTGAACAGGACATTGGCCGTCATATACGAGAACGAAACGCCAGCGACATCTGATGCCGAGTCTCACCGTCTCACGCCAATGTTCTCCTGGAAAGTATGGACCACTCAACAGGCAGCGCAGGGCTTGAAGCGGCCAGCGATCCATGTGCCTTCTTTCCTGTTCCTCGACTTCTACTGCGTATATCCCTCACACACAATCACAGCGTCATGCCCCAGGAATAGAAAGGGACCACGGCTGCACGAGTCCGATTGCACGACGGGACGCGTTCGGACTGCGTCGATGCGGAGACTGCGTCGTCATCGCCTCTCGTTCCCTGTGCTCTATACCAAAGCGCTCGACAGCGATGCTGGATAGTCGCCGTGTGTCATCAGCACACGAGGCCGCCTTGCCATTGTGAAAAGCCGCACAGAATTCAGGAGAGGCTCTCAACAACTGGTCAGCGAGGCCGCACTGACCGGATCATGCACGATGCCATGCGTGAACTGGGATCCTACGAGGATCCTGCGGTGGCAGTGTGCGACAGGAGGAGCTGCCTCGGAAGCGGTAGGGCCGTCTAGATGCACATACGGCGAGCTGGGGCCAAGCAGGACTCGGCACGGCTTTGTCTTCTGAGAGCTGAAGATACATATTGATTGAGAGGATCGGACCTCTTCACCATGTAGCAACTTCATCTCCAATGGCAAATCGGATACTGGATCCCTTTGAGTGCCTGGGATTGCCACGAGATGCTACGGGACATGCGATCAAAGCCCAGTATCATGCCTTGGCGCGGAGATACCATCCAAACCGACACCAAGGTTCCGACGAGACAAAAGCGACTCTGGCCGAGCACTTCCACAACGTACACGAAGCATGGAAGCTCCTGAGCAAGGCAGACAATCGGCGGCGGCGGGTGGAGTTATTGAACCTCTTAGACCTGCAGGATGATATGCTTGCCCGTTTCGTGGACTTGCTAAATGTCGAAACACCAGAGGAACACCATCAGCCCGACCGTCACGAGCATTCCGATCTCGAAGGACACATATCCAGCGATGCAGACGAGGACCTTCCGAACGTAGGTCTTCAGCGACGACAGACATTCGCGAATCGCAATAGCCATGTCGCCCACCTGGGCGATCACCCAGACGCCGCCAGCCCAACGAGTCCCACGAGCCCGACAAAGAAACACGTCAAGATCCTCTCGAACTTGGCCAAGCGGGTCAACAGCAAGGCCGAGCAAAATAAGGGCGCCGATTACTTCACGCTCAGGCGCAAGAAGCTGGAAAAGCTGCGTCGCAAAGAGCTGGAAGCTTTCATGGACTATCGAGATGCGATGGTGACTAAGTTTGAGGCAGAGGAGGAGGCCGAGAGACAACAAGAGCACTACGAGCGCGCGAAATGGAAGCGAGAGTACTTCGAACGGGCGCCGCGAGGCACCTCAGAGCGGTTTCGCTCTTTCCAGCAATTCATGGGCGCAGTCACTGCGTTCGGAGACCATGCAGCCCCTCGTCAACGAAATCGCTCAGATGGCAGCTACGGCCTCATGTCACCTGCAGTCGGCCCGGGCGAGATGGGCAGCCAATTCCTTTTTCCGGATAATGCCATTGGGAGGCAGAAGACATTGCATCGGAGAGGATGGAGCAGCGATATCAGCGGTGATCAATCTGATAGTGACGACTCTGGCGAAGCCAATGGGCTGCGGAAACTGTCACCGCCAGGGCGCTGGTATCACCATTCTAGTCGTTCGCGAGACACGGCAGCGGACGCCTTTCGCGGGTTTACCAGAACCTCTTCCTCAGACTCTATCGATTCCTTCAAACCACCTCCTGCGCCTTTCAAACTTGTAGTCCGCCAGCCTACAGATCTAGGAACCATTCAGGAAGCCCAAGACTCGAGTGGAGATACCCCGTCTGGTTCTTCAAGGTCGCCATCCCCACAACCTCCAGTGACGGGCATGGAGCTTACGAAGTTCACGTGGATGCCATCTCCTGGTCCATCGGCGGCCTTTGGAATTCCTACAGACCATCGTGCGCGCTCACCAAGTCCCAGTGGCGGCCATCGACGTCACGCATCATTCCCAGAGTCCGATCACGAGACCTCCAACCATGTTGCGGAAGGCTGCTCGTTTATCACAAAGCAAGTCGGCGCGCCTCATCATCTTCATGTCCCTTACGAGCACGTTTACGAGCTAAATCTAAAGGAGCGGTCTTGGATGCTAGGAACACCACCTGATGCTCCGGACGACCCATCAGTATTGCTTGACAGACTGCATCGGTTGGACCCAATGGTTGCAGCCAAGTTCATGGTCAAGCCAGATATCAAAGAGCTATTTAGATTCCGGCTGATCTACAGCCACCGGCATATTGCTACAAAGCAGCATCAGTCCTTCATTGCGCTGAGCTATAGACGCAAACTTCACGTGGAAAAACATAGCCACCATTTCACTTTGCCATTGGAACCCGAGATCTTCCAGGCCGTTTGGGAAGAGCGGCTTTCCGACAATGAAGGACTTTGGATAGACCAGATCTGCATTGATCAAGACAGCCGTGAAGAAACCACCATCTCCATGTCGGCAATGGATATGGTCTATCGCAGTGCACGTCTTGTGGTCGTTGCCCTTGACGACATCGAGCTCGATGCACACGAGGGCGAGCTTCTGCAAAATCACATGGACGAATATAATACCATGACGCATGTTGTTCCAGGGCAGCGCTTCCGTCGCAAGAATCCGCCGTGGCTCGAAAGTCATGACGACTTGTACAAGATCATTAGGAAAGTCCTGCGATCATCCTGGTTCAAGCGAGCCTGGTGCAGACATGAGATGAGACTTGCGAAACATCACATCTTTCTGATTCCATGCAAGCGACCAGGCAGTTGGTCAGGTCGCGACGTCCTCAGATTCAATGGCAAAACTATCGCGCACTGGATGGATCTCTCGATCGAGGTACCTTTCGAGCCAGATGTTGAATCTGTCAAGCCTGCTCTGCATGCGTTCTTCCGGGACCGGAGCAAGATGGCACCCGATGACAGGCGCATGCGCTTGCACCATGGCAACTTCTCTACTGTAGTAGCTGAAGTCTTTGCAATGGAAGCTGGTGGCGATCCCCGAATACCCGCCGAGCAGAGAGAAGCGGATGCCAGGAAGGACAAGATCGCCATCATTCTTAATACCATGGAATGCGGGCTTACCATCCACGAGAAGTTCCGCGATCCTTTCATACACCTTTCAGAGAATGAGTGCTACCACGATCTCATGCTGCTGGCTTTGGCGGCACAGGACCCTGGAGCGCTGTGCTCAGTGGGAGCACCCTTACCCATCACCGACCACACCCATAGTTGGGTCTATCGCCCCACTGTTGCGGACGCAGGTCTCAACAACTCGAAGACGCTCCCAAGGCTACCTGATGCGACCAGCTTCGTCGTGCATACGACCGGAGCGGAGCACTGGATTCAATTAGACCTCAAGTTCCTGAAACGGGGACCAAGAAAGCGCAATCTTGACGTGGAGTCAATCAAGCTTGCGCGCCATTTCATCGGAGTGTGCAATGAAAAGAAATGGGGTCGGAACAGAAAGCGCTACCTCACTCATGACCGTAAGGCCAACCTCCTGTTCGGACCTATGGACGAAGTGTACATTGAGACACTGGCTTGCGTAATGGAGTGCGGGCCAGAATGGATGAGCGACGTCTGTCAGCGCTATAGCATGAGCAGGTGGAAGGTCGATCTGCAAGGAGGCTTCGAGCTGCTCGTGGCCCTCCAGAATACCTGCGGAAGATGGCCATCTTCGGCTTGGAGTGAACGAGCCGCGGGCTTCATCATGGACTTTGTCAACTTCCTGGTCATTCGTGGCCTTCCTCAGCGACAAATCTCCAAGCCAGAGAAATGGCGACCGGTCTGGGTACCGACCTTGCAGGGAGGCAAAGTGCTCACATTTGTGCCATTCAGTAACGTACACATCCAGCCTGCGATTCCGACCGTGTTGATCAACCCGGACTACGTCCATTTGGCACGCCTTTGGATCCTGGAGCCACGTTCCTTCTGGGACTCGGACGGCGACATTGATCATGTTTCTCAAAATGAAGAATGGACACTTCTCGGCAAATCTGTTTTATTTAGCGATGAGCTTTCAATTGGGCAAATGACTTCTTTTGGCGGCGATTTCAAAGAGCAGCAGAGAGTGTTCGGTCGGCATCGTCCTACATCGAATGGCGTTTTGAGGGAGAGGAACTCCCGAAAATGATACCCTGTACAATTAATACTTTGCGTTGTCAGCGTTAGAGCGATACGGGGTGTGTGGGCAACCATCGATACTGGGCGTAATAAATTGATTCGTTCTTCCTGTAGCCCTTTTGGCATGCTGTCCCTACACTTGTGCTGACGTGGTTATCGGAGTGTGGCACGCCTCTACGATAAGGGAATCCTCTGCAGCATTGTGTCTCGGATAGGACGACACGACATGAGAGCAATCAAGGTGAGGACCAATTGGGTCGCTTGACAAGCTTCGACCGGCTGGACACAAGCTCTCCCGATCCACTACAGCAAAGCTTGGCGCTTGACTACAATCAATGGATGTCTTGGTCTTCAAGCATTGATCTTGCGAATATCAGCTTATTCTTGATGTCGTTCCGAGACATGAGCTCCTTGTTACGACATGGCAAATTCTTCCAGAAGACCAGGAGTGCAACCTCGTCCGCTTCTCACTCAGGCAATCGATCGACCCAGTACGAAGGTGACGTCTTTCAGCAGCAGTCCAGACTAGTTCTGGAAGGTGCGTGAACTGTACCTACACCAACGAGGATCGTCACATGCAGGGCCATGCTCCGAACGAGCAACTGCGGGCGTGAGTGTCCCTGGGCTCTATCCGGCTATTCGGCCGGGCACAGTCCATCGTCAATCGTGTACTACTCCGCTAGGCGAAAAGCCAATGTCACCTCGTGTTACGACTGCCAGCCATCATGGCTTCCTATAAAATGGCTGGTCTCCGCTGTGACGGATCTCATGAGACTCAGTTCAGTTCGTATACAGGACAGACGGCAATATGCAGTATCTACTTTCCTTGGCTTTGGCTGCCACTAGCCTAGTCAACGCAGTGCCGACTCCAGAAGACCATCATGTTCTGCATGAGAAGCGAAATGGAGAGCCAATTGCCTGGAAGAAAGATTCAAGGGCAGCAGAGCATCATGTCCTCCCCCTTCGTATTGGACTCAAGCAGCAAAATCTTCAACATGCCAATAGCTTCATTGACGAGATCACAAATCCTGAGTCTCCAAATTATGGTACGTCGAGATCAAACCAGATGACAATTTAGGAGTAGAGACTGATTGAATTCTCAGGAAGACACTGGTCCGCAGAGAAAGTCGCCAATGTTTTTGCACCATCAAAGGAAACCTCGGACGCTGTCATTGCGTGGCTAGGGAATAATGATGTCCACCACAGCCGGCTGGGTCATTCAAAAGGCCGCAATTGGATCGAGTTCAACGCAACAATAGCAGAAGCCGAACGACTGCTGAACACGAAATACCACATCTTCGAGCACAAGCAGAATGGAGGCTTCCGCATTGCCTGCGACTCTTACAGTCTGCCACAGAGTGTGCAGGAACATGTTGATTTCGTTATGCCCACCGTGCAATTAGACGGACTACAGCCAGTGGCTCAGAAGAGACCAGCCTCCGCGGCTGCAGTTCCGATCACCGGCTTGTCTGGTCTTCAACACTGCGACGAGCTCATCACCATTGACTGTCTGCGGGCGCTTTACAACTTCGGCAAAGGCAACACCAGCAATCCGAGCAACAAGATGGGTATCGCCGAATGGGCAGACTATCTTTACTATCCGGACTTGAAGGTCTTTTTCGAGAACTTCACCAATCCGAAGATTCCGTCAGACACACTTCCCGAATTTATCAGCATCGACGGTGGTAAGATGTCAAACCTCACAGTCGCAAAGGACGGCGAGGTCATTGAAAGCGCTCTTGATTTCGATTCTGCCTACTCCATCATCTGGCCACAGCAGATTCGACAGTACCAGAACGGCGATTCCGTCAATGTTGACTCAGTCGGGACCTTCAATATCTTCCTGGACGCGCTCGACGCCTCATACTGCACCTACCTCGGAGGCGACCAGCCCTACATCGATCCCGCATACCCCGATCCCAACGAAGGCGGCTATACCGGTCCTCTCCAATGCGGCGGCGCTCCAAAAAGTAACGTGATAAGCTTCTCATACGGTCAGATCGAGGGTGCCCTACCACGTTTCTACCAAGAACGTCAATGCCACGAATGGATGAAACTCGGTCTCCAAGGCATCTCAATCGTTTTCGCTTCTGGAGACTCAGGTGTCGCGAACAGATACAATGCCGGATACAACAACTCCTGTCTCAACGAAGAATACGGCTACGTCGATCAATTCGGGAAACGCTTCTCCCCATCCTTCCCAGCAAACTGTCCCTACGTGACAGCCGTCGGCGCGACTCAATTAGCTGGCCACTCCATCTCCGCCGGAGAAATCGCAGTCGCAGAACCAGATGTCAACAACACCTACCTCGATTTCTATTCCGGAGGCGGTTTCTCCAATATCTTCACCCGCCCAAGCTATCAAGACTCCAACGTCAAAACCTACCTCTCAAAATACGCGCCCAAATACGGAGACTCTATCTTCAACTCCTCCGGACGCGGATACCCCGACGTCGCAGCCATGGGCCTAAACGTAACTACAATCTACCTGAACAAAACTTACGGTGTTGGAGGAACGTCAGCCTCCGCACCGATATTCGCTTCCCTCCTCGTGCTACTAAACGAGGAAAGATTGAAAGCCAACAAGAAACCAGTAGGGTTCGTAAATCCGGTTCTCTATAAGCACCCGGAAATGTTTCAGGATATTGTAAATGGGAGCAATCCCGGGTGCGGGTCGAAGGGATTTCCTGCGAGTAAGGGGTGGGATCCTGTGACGGGGATGGGGACGCCGAATTATGAGAAGATGAAGGAGGTGTTTTTGGGGTTGCCGTAGGGGATCCCACCTCCCTCTCTATTGTTAGGGTTCTTATGATGAAGTTTATGGTCTGATGAGAAAGTTCAGTAACCGAGCGCCTCGTGCCACCACGCCCTCCACCAGTCTTCTGCTCCTTTATCTTGCTCTAATAGTCTTGCTCTCATCCCCACCCTGAAGAAACTCCATGGATCCTCCCCTCTACGGCGAATCTCGATACGTCGGATTGTTGAAAGCCACCGGCGCTCGCTGCGCCCCTAGCCTCGGACTCCCGCCCCCCGTCCCATTCGATTGGTGTTGGTGTTGCTGCACACTCCCAACCGTCCCTGGCGCCCCCGGCAAAGGAAACATATCCCCCCCTCTCCTCCAATTCTCCAACAACACCGTCGTCTCCACCCTCAAATCCTCCACAATCGCATCAACTTTAATATCATTCCGATCATACCCAAACGGATCCTCCAGTTGAGCGCCGATGGCTTCGATGCCGTAGAGGGTGAAGGAGATGAAAGACACCATGAGGATATTCCACCAGCCCATTTCTTCGACGAGGGCGAAGGAGAGGACGCAGCAGAAGAGGGCGAGGACTTGGCGCATGTGGATTAGGTAGGCGACGGGGAGGGGGGTTAGATGGATCTGAAACCTGCCTGTTAGCGGATGAACTCGCATATTGAGTTGAGGGGAGGACTCACCGTCTCCATACTCCCATAAGCAGCAACCAACCCATTCAACTGCACAGTCATCTGACTCGCCTGCGGAGAATGAAACCACCCCCTATCATGCGCTCGTTTGATATACCCTTCCACCGCAGCGCTCAATTGGATCACCAATCCCAATCCCTGCTCTTCATGTCCTCGAATCCCGACGGGGAGTAGTTCGTCATACTCCGGTTTGAAAACACTCACGCTCTCTCTTCGATGTCTTTCAATTTCCGTTCGAGGCAGTAGAAGTTGCGGTAATGTCTGTCCCCATTCTGCGCGGAGATGGTTCTTCGCTGCGAAGATCATAGCTACCAGGATTCGGACTGTGCGTTCGGTGTCTGCTCGCTCGGCTTCCGTGGGCGCTGGGCCGCCGGATTTGTAGCTGCAAGCTAAGAATGAGCGGGTCAGGTTTCGGATATTCGTCTCCACTGTAGTGAATAGCTGATTCCCCTGCCAGAAGCGATCATAGCTCGTCGAGTTGCGGAACACCAGCATGAGACCCACTACGATTGACAGACTCGGAACCACTGTAGACGGAATACCGAGGTGGCCGTCCATGCGGAGATCAACCCAGCATATGAAAGCCGTGAAGAAAGCGTGGAAGATGACTGGGACGGCGATATCGATATGGATGGCTCCTTTGATGAATCTTGCCACGAGAGGCCAACGTCTCGGCTTCTTTCTGGTGCTGTAGTAACTTGGGAATGTTGAAGTGCGTTCGTGTTGGGGTCTTGTTGGTCGACTGCGGCCGAGGACACCGTTGGTCAGGCCATTTGCAAAATTCGAAGCCATTTTAAGGGCCAGTAGGTAGGTGTATTGGTAGTTAGTCAGGGTAGTCCAAGATGCCGACCAGAGGATGGAGATTCCTCCTTTCTCTCTCTCAAAGGAGCGTGTGTTCTTTTCTAAAATTCCCAATAGAGTCCAAGTGCAGCCCCAAAACCGTTCCAATTCCCCTCTTCTTATCCCTTCAATTCTTTGACCTTCCTCTCAGCTTATCGTAACACTCAAACCGCCACATATATAATTCGCACAACATTCACACTGCGCAGCAGCTGTGCAGCAGACGCGTCTCAAAGGAAGGACCCAAGCCTCTCTTATCCCACGCCAGATCGTGCCTGCTCAAAGTTTTCTTGTAGGAAGGCAGGCATCAGCCACGTCAATCGACGTTAGAAAAGTGTCAAAGAAATACGAAAGAACAAGAATTGAGAGTCGGTGAAGTCCATGTCGGCCGGGATCTGCATTGGCGGCAACGTGGAGTTGAAACGCCTCATGAAACGGTGACATATCGCAAACACCGCGGGATTTGACGGAAGAATTAAAAGTCACGTGTCAGAAAGAAAGACAGAATAGAAGCATAGTCATGTTGAACTCTTGATCGCAATTGCATGTTATCGCCTGCGCAGCGAAGCTATTGAAACATTCTATCATCAATAGACGTGAACGCCATCCATGCAAGATCCTTCAACCCACTCGCCGCGCTGATAATGCGCAGCATAGCCGAAAGATCCTTCCCATACCAAAGCTCCCTTCGTACTCATCGCATAGGTACCGTCTGCTCTTAGTCGTAGAGATCCTCTTCGCCGGCGCCTGCATGATGGGTTAGCAAATGATCATTAGATAGGACACTTGAAGTTGACATACCGTTCTGCTGCTGTGTAGCATCACCGTCGGCACCGCCCTCAGGGAAGCGGAAGAAAGCGCTGCCACCAGCGCTGTTCTTCATGCTCTGAGCGAAGGCCTCATATCTCCGAATCTCAGTATCCGTGACAGAGCGACGAGCCATGCTCATAGCCTCCTCGAAGTGCTTCTTGGTGAGCTCTGGCACTGGGTCCTCCTCTTCGACATCCTCCTCCATCTTGGTGTCGTCACCAGCCTCAGCCTGGCGCTGCTTGTCCTTCTCGATGGCAAGCCCGATGCTCTCCTTGATGGCGAGCTTGACAGCACGCTGAGTGATGAAGCCCAAATCGGCACCGGAGAAGCCGTGCGTCTTCTGGGCAATGTAGGAGAGGTCGACGTCGGACGCGACTGGGGTCTTGCGGAGCTGAGCCTTGAGAATGCTCTCACGGCCAGCCTGGTCGGGAAGTGGGACGTAGACGAGGGTGTCGAGACGGCCGGGACGGCAAAGAGCGTTGTCGAGCTGCTCTGGTCGGTTGGTCGCGCCGATGACGAAGACATTCTTCTTGCTGGTCATACCGTCCATCTCGGTCAAAAGCTGGTTGACGACACGGTCACTAGCACCGCCAGCGTCACCGACGGAGCCACCACGGGACTTGGCGATGGAGTCCAACTCGTCCAGGAAGACAACGCAAGGAGCAGCTGCGCGAGCCTTGTCGAAGATGTCGCGGATGTTGCTCTCAGACTCACCGAACCACATGGAGAGCAGTTCTGGGCCCTTGACGGAGATGAAGTTTGCAGCGCACTCATTGGCGACCGCCTTGGCAAGAAGAGTCTTACCAGTACCTGGTGGCCCATAGAAGAGCACACCGCGGGACGGGCTGAGACCGAACTTGAGGAACTTCTCGGGGTGGTCGACTGGGTATTGTACGCTCTCGATGAGCTCGCGCTTGACGTCCTCGAGACCTCCGATGTCCTCCCACCGCACGTTGGGCACCTCGACAACGGCAACCTCGCGGAGAGCGCTTGGGTTGCTGACGCCGAGGGCGAAGCGGAAGTTCTCCTGCGTGACACCAAGGCTGTCAAGCACCTCGGCGTCGATTGTGTCCTCGTCCAAGTCGATCAGGTCCATCTTCTCACGGATCTGTTGCATCGCGGCTTCAGAGCAGAGCGAGGCAATATCAGAACCGACGTAACCGTGAGTCTCAGCAGCGATCTGCTCGAGGTCGATCTCGTCACTAAGCTTCATGTTCTTGGTGTGAATCTGCAGGATCTCGAGACGGCCGGTTGGGTCTGGAATACCGATGTCGACTTCGCGGTCGAAGCGGCCGAATCGTCGAAGGGCGGGATCGATGGAGTTGGGGCGGTTGGTGGCAGCCATCACGACTACGTTGGAGCGCGCCTTCATACCGTCCATGAGGGTGAGCAGTTGAGAGACGACACGGCGCTCGACCTCGCCGTTGGTCTTCTCACGCTTGGGAGCAATGGAGTCAATTTCGTCAATGAAGATGATGGCCGGGCTGTTCTTCTCGGCCTCCTCGAATGCTTTCCGCAAGTTGGACTCTGATTCACCAGCCATCTTTGACATGATCTCAGGACCGTTGATGAGGAAGAAGAAAGCGCCGGTCTCGTTGGCAACAGCACGCGCCATCAGCGTCTTACCAGTACCGGGTGGACCATACATCAGGATACCACGCGGAGGCTTGATACCGATAGACTTGAAAAGCTGTGGGTGTCGCAGTGGCAGCTCGACTAACTCGCGGACCTGTGCCATCTGCTTGCGGCAGCCACCAATGTCGTCGTAGCCGACCTCGTTGAGGTTACCCTCCTCGTCCTCACGCTGGATGGGCTCGCCCTCGCAGTGGATGACTGTATCTTGCGCCACAATACCGTACTCTGGTGGGTCGATCTCGACGACCTTGAACTCGACGGTACGCATGGCGGCGCGGCAGGTGAAGAGGTCGCCTTGTCGTAGGGGGCGGTAGGCTTCGCGGAAGTATGGTGCAAGGAAGACATCGAAGAGAGAGCCAGTCAGGCCCTCGATGGTGTCTGCCATCGGCAGCACCGCGATACGCTTTGCGTACTTGATGTCGGGGCATGGGTTGACGGTGACGACGTCGCCGAGCTTGACGCGGAGATTGTGTCTCACGACGCGGTTCATGCGCGCTGACCCATCATCGAGCTCGTCATCGGCGAGCACGATGAGGACAGTATCCTTTCGCTTCTTGCCCTTGACGAGCACGGTGTCACCGCGGAACAACTGCAGCTGCTCCATGGTGTTGTTGGACAGCGCCAGGATGGAGTTGTCATCTGTGGTGGCGTCTGTGACAATCAAGCTGTTGGGCTTCTTCTTCTTCTTGAGAATGGCGGTGGCGGTCTCATTCTCGTCGCGCACCTCTTTGCCAGACGGGTCATTGTCGAGCTTGACCTTGCCCTTGCTCTGGCTGTGCTCTGGGTCCGCCGACATGATGGCGGATGTGGGTGTGTTGTAGCGGTTTGCTGTCTTGTGATGCTATCGGACAACAGAACTCAAACTCCGGATCGAGCGAGCGGCGGCGGCGGTGGTATCGTCGAGGCAGCGACTGTTGGCGCCGGGTGTGGTATTATGGGTGATGAAAGAGAGGGTAGGTGATGGTTGTTGCGGTGGTGGATGAGGTTGATGTAGATGTGTGTAGATGATTTGAAGGTCGATTGTCCTCAAAGGTACCTGAGTGAGCTGGGGTGGGTCAACTTCGGGGGTCCGTGCCTATGATGACAGAGGAGAGTTGCAGAGCGAAGGCGACGTTTCGAACTGCGATTTGTTTTCTAAGTCCGCCACGCATGGAACCTTCGTGAAGCACTTGACTATCGCGCGTTCACTTCTGCCTATCGCGCAAACATTCACCTACAGCTGCACATTCACGTGCTTCACCCTGTGTGCCTGCCTCAAACGCCATCTGTACCTGCCTCACGTACCCCGGCCCGGCATCGGATTCGCGCCTGCAACCGCGCCCGCGCCTTCTCTTGCATAGCAACCATATCGCCGGACTTGTGCCTCTATTCCCTCGACTTCTTTTCTGTCCAAAGGTGCATGTGCAGACCAAATGCACGACCAAACCGATCTGTAGGGAACGTCCGAGGCCGATGACCTGGATATAAATGTCGCCGTGGAACCATCGCGACGGAGCTGTGCAACGTGGAGCAGTGTCCAGACTGAAGACGCAGAGTGAGGCGAGTGGTCAAATGCGGCAAGAGACGAGCAGTAAGTGGCGGACGTAGGCGCGATGCGAGATCGAATTGCAATGACCAGCTGCTTCTGTGACACCTTCTATCCATCAACACGACATCGACCCTCAAATTCAGAGTCTGGTATCCAATTGGCACCTCTTTCGGCTATCCTCGGACGCACCAGGCTACAGCACATACACGAGATGGCATATACCGACACGGAACCTCAGTGTGGCAGAAAGATTGTCCATGGTGGCATTTCTGGCAAGGCGGGCTCCGTTTTCCCAAGGTAGGTCGGTCTCGATGTCCCTTGTCTGCTAACATCAAACCCAAATGAACCGCGGACCCTCCAGCCGAGAGCAGTCTTCATGAGGCAAGAAGCTCAAGATCAACGGCATATCCCTTCACATTCATATTCCAACTTTAGTCTGAGTTCCCTCTTTTGCTTGTGGATGTTGGTGGCCGTGTAGCAATCGTCTCTGATACTTTAGCACAAGCACATCACATGAATATTCAAAGGCAAGGACACGTCTACGTACCGATACCTACTGCAATCTGCACAAAGCCACAGGCGGTGGCATCCATGTCTATTCTGCTTACTACAACTTGGCCACCGAGAGGACAACGACATCGATCATGGGAGGCGCAAACAAGTATATGCTTGGTGTTAAAGCCAGGCTGCCACGAGTGGAGCAGCTCGCCAGGAGCGAGACAAATTCCATGACAACCAGCGATGAAGATCAGTCCGATGAGGGCGAGTATCGGCGGCTGCTTCACATCCCACTCCCAACAATCACTAGAGGAGCCCTCCCCTTCGCGTACTCCCGAGCACTACTCAACCGGGTCTCAGTAGAAGAACTGGAACTGGGTCAGAAGCTCGATCTGAAAGCCTACAAGCCAACCTTCCTCCACGATGTTATGATGCTTCCGGGCTCACTCGCGAATCTCTTCAACAGAGTAAGTCGCTCACTTCCAAGTCACAATATCCTTACCTGTTCTTCTTACTAACACTCATCACCAGGGCTCAGCAAATGATCTCATTCCGAAGATGACACCAGCGCTCCTACCTGGGTATCATGCACACATCGACTCAGAAACCCTTCTACCACGCCTAGTCAAATCCTCCAACCCATCAGACTACGTTCAAGGAATGATCATCTTCGGCCAGCGTAAAGACACGCGAGACCTCATACACGGGCACTATCGACCCTTCGCCAAACGGAAGAAAGCCCTTGTTGAGGTCGAAGTCTCCGTCCGCGTTCCAGTTTCGAAAGGAGATAGGATCATCGAAACCGAAGCAGGATCCAACCAAGACGGAATCAACGAACAATATGAGCCCAAAGAACACAGACGCGAAGACGCCCCATCCCAAGAAGACCGACCCCCAGACCACTCCGCCCCAAAATATCACTACACCCTTCAACGCCTCACAATCTCCGCACACGCATGGGCCAAATCCCGCCTCGACGACTGCGACCTATGGAACGAGTCTGATAAACCCGAGGCTGACGCGAAGTACAAGTGCCCGGGATGGACGATTGAAGATTACACCACATCGAAGTATGAGCCGCGAGGGCCGTTGCGGATTGAGCCTAGCGGGAAAGGAGATGAAGATGAGGATGGGTATATTGGGAGGGAGATTGAATATGAGGAGAGTGAGGAGGAACGAGAGGTGGTTTATGGTGGTGCTGGGGGGATGGAGTATGAGAGGGTTAGGGAGGGGTTTGCGGGGTGGTGAGTGGGGAGAATTGATCAAATGCATCCATATCTGCAATTTCATTCTCATGAGTGTGGATGGATTCGTTCTGTCGTCTAAGAAGGAAGATACATTCTCAATCTCAATCTCGGTCTCAAAATCTCCCCCACGCCTTAATTCACTGCGGCCATTCATTTCAACATATTCTCATCAACTCGTCCTAGCTTTTCTTTTTCTTATTTCTTCCAAGCAACCTCAACCCACCCCTCAATATCCTCCAACAACTCCCTCGGCTTCTCCATAGCAGCAAAATGCCCCCCACTCTGATGAACCTTCGAATGCACCAGATTCATACTCGTCGCAATCCAACTCACCGGCATAGGAACCAACTCCTTGGGGAAGAATGAGTACCCATTCGGTTTATCCACCCAATCCCTCGGTCGTCCCCTCCCATTCACCTTGGCGATGCGCGGGCGTTCGTCGTCGCCCGAGAGGCCGCGGTAGGGGTATATGCAGCGGGGGAAAGTATCGGTTAGCCAGTAGAGCGTGATGGATTCGAGGATAAGGTCGAGTGGGGGGTCTTCATCCGTCCATTCGAGGAATTTCTCTCCGATCCATGACAACAGCGCGACGGGGGAGGAGGAGAGTGCATGTCCGATAGTCGCAGTGCGGGTTCCGTGTTCGTGGGCGTATGCGGAACCGACTTCTCTGAACCAGAGACCGCGGGGCATGGCGGCTTTTTCGATGTCGCTCATGGGGAGGGAATCTGCGTTTTCTGGACGGGAGATGGGTCGGAAGTTTAGGTGGATGCCTTTGCAGGCGTCCTTTTTGGCTCCTTGGTATCCTGAGATGAAGGAGCCTAGGTCGCCGCCTTGGGCTAGGTATCCTGTCTGGGGGAAAAGTCCTACCATGAGGTTATGCAGCGCTTCGGACGCGTTTTCCAGAGAGAAGTCGTAGTCGAGGGGAGGGCCAGAGGAGTATGCGTAGCCTGGGATGGAGGGCACGATGATGTGATATGGCAGTTCACTCGGCTTGTACTTCGATCTCAACAGCTCGAGGATCTGGAGGAATTCCAAGAACGAGCCTGGCCAGCCGTGATACAGAGCAATGGGAACTGCATCCGGCTTCTCAGAGAACAGAGCCACGAAGTGAATCGTCAAATCGTGTCCGGCGTCGTCCTTGACATCGGCCGTGAAATTGGGGAAAGAGTTGATATGGTCTTCATGTTTCCGCCAGTCAAACTTGTTCAACCAGTGGTCTTTTGCGTTCAAGATCCAGTCTCTTGGGACTCCATATCGGCGTGGTCCAGCCACGTCTTTATAGGAGTTCTCATAGTTTGCAGGAGCGACTGGAGATAGCTTCAGCAAAGTCTTGAAGTCGTCGATTTTCTGTTGGTCTGCATGGGCCTTGAAGGGTTTCAAGTTCAGCTTGACGCTGGAGGGAATTTTGCCGTAGTCTGCCATTTTTGCTGGTTCTGCTGATATGATGGTTGTGAGTTGGCGAGAGAAAGAAGCAAGTCGACGAAGTGATTGCATCTGAAACCGTTCAAATGTGGTTTGAGGGGAAGGTATATATATGTTGCCCTAAGTTGAAGTCGACAAGGTGGAGTCGGATACGGATCTGACGTTTCTGCCTGTTGGTTGTCGCAACAGCTGCACAGGCTCGAATTCCGAGCTCTCACAGCACGAATGGGGAGGGATGTCGTTGGAACTGACATCTCGCATTTGGAACGAAGCTCGCCCATTGGTAGCGACCTACATCATTGTTGCCGCGGCTAAGGGTGGTAACGTCAATTACTCAGACTAGTATGGCGTGACGGATGCTTGCAGGGCAGTATCAGGGTCGCAGGCGCGATGCATAACATTGCTGACAAAAGTGTCGGAGCCTCTCACCCCTTTGTTCTATGCACTGCTTTCTAAGGGAAGGTATCGGTGTCCCTGAACGTGTATGGTGAAGATGAAGATCGATGCGGAGTTGGCTGGTATAGATGTCATGGCACCCTTTTGTGATTACGGATCGTGCATACTACGGCATCATTGCTGTCACAGAACACAGAAACGCGTGCCAACGCCGTAGGGTCATAAGATCATCTGTACAGTCTTCTACAAAGCTGAGATCCAGATACCGTCGCCGTAGCCAGTGCCTGAACCCATCGGCACCTGCTTCGCTTCTAAGAGAACGCCGTCGCTATGCAGTGAAAGACCACGCTCCAAACCACCCATCATGAACGCTTCATTCACGACTTTGCCCCCCATCCTGCTCTACTGCTGCGCGCACTGTGCACCCTGAGCTCCCTCATCTTCGTCTTCCCACTCAGCGCCTGCCGCCCTAGGGTCGTCTGAGCCTGCACCAAAGCCATCTAAGCTGTCAACAACTTCGAAGTCGTGAATCTCGTCGATAATTTCCGGGGTCTGCCCAGGCTTCTCGGGCTCGAAGCCGCCAGCTGGATTTGCCTTCTCTTGTGGAAGCACAGCCTTCACTTTGTCCACGGCTGCTTGGTCCTTAAGCCAGCCATCTTCGGGGAACTTGACTTGGACTGTGAGGTAGAGGTCGCCCCTGGCATCTGATCGCTTGATGGGCATACCCTCGCCTGGGACCTTGAGCACTTCGTCGGGCCTGAGTACACGGCCATTAGGTTGTTCGATGTTTAGTTGAATGCCTCGGCCGTCCAGGTGTGTGATGATTGTGCGGTTGATGCCAGTCAAAGCTTCCGCAAGACTGATTTCGAGCTCCGCGTGAAGGTCCGCTCCTGCACGGTTGAAGGTCTTGTGCTGCTCTTCCACAAGCTCGAAGATAATATCGCCCGGTTGCTCGTCATCCGGATCTTGATCTGCCTCTCCCGCCAGAACGATGTGCTCGCCCTCCCGGCTGCCTCGCGGGATATACAGCTCCAAGATCTTCTTCTGCTTGATGGTACGCGCGCCCTTGCATTTCTTACACTTGTCCTTCTCCGCGTAGAACTGCCCTTTGCCTTCGCACGTTGAGCATGGCATCTGCACTTGTGTCACCATACCCGGTCCTACGGGCTGAAGTTTTGTCTGCACACCTCTTCCCTTGCAGGTATCGCATGTCTTGGCCTTGACCTTCTCGTTCTTCCCGCCGCTGCCACCGCAATGTGTGCACAGTACGTTCTTGGTGCTCGCGAACTTGGTTGTCTTTCCTTTGTACAGCTCTTCTAGTGAGACCTCGTATTGCTGCATCTCGTTCTTGCCTTTTGCTCTCTTGCGTCGCATCCCAGGCCCGCCTGCTCCGCCGAAAGACCCATGCATGCCCTCAAAAGGTCCTCCACCACCCATACCGCCGAACATTTGTGCGAGGATGTCGTCGAGATCGGGCCCTGCGCCGCCAGGGAATCCGTTCTGGCCCTTCTCGAAGGCGGCCATGCCGTGCTGATCGTACATTGCGCGGGTGTCATCGTCGCTGAGGATTTCGTAGGCTTGCGATACTTGTTTGAACTTGATGTCTGCTTCTTCGCGCTGGTCTTCGGCTACTTTGTCGGGATGCGATGAGAGTGCAGCCTGGACAGAGGAGGATGTTAGGTCTCAGCTCAGAGTATTGCGCCTCCGCCGGTTTAAAAGTACCTTGTGATATGCCTTCTTGATCTCAGCCTTACTGGCGCCCTTTGAAATACTCAGGACCTCTGTCAACTTGGTCAGACTGAAGTCTTCTGAAATGATCTAAGCAGTGTGTCGCGCATACCGTAAAGGTCAATCTCTTCTGCGGCCGCCATTTTGTGTGGATTCGATGTCGTTCGTCGGTGACTTTGATGGATATCCGAGGTCTTCGATACACCGCGACCTGTTCAAAAGTAGTGGTAGGCAAGAAGAGAAGGTTCAAGACACAGGATTTGTAGGCTCGTGAGATGAGAATGTTCCCGCTGTGAAGACGGATAAAGTCGTCATGGTCGGAGCACTTTTCAGAAAAGCCGACTCCTTCACATGCGAAACGCGCTTGCACTCTTCACGCGAGCTTTCCATCAACGCCTCAATATTATCGGATCCATGGTATACTCTCCCATCAACGGTCTTCTGGCCAAACATGCCGAACGCTGGGTGTGCGCATCATGTCGCTGCAAACAAAATATCTCCTTGAAGCGTTCCTTTTCCGGACTCCCTTCACGACAGTACGCTGCTGGCCATGAACTCAAAGCTCATGGATCTAAGAAACGGAACGCCCAAAGACTATATCGTCGCTCAAATGGCAAACTCCCAGACTTCCCAGCCCGGACGCGTTTCGCGCCCTCACCCACAGGATTCATGCACATAGGAGGTCTGCGAACAGCGCTCTTCAGCTACCTACTAGCCAAAAGAACGGAAGGCCAATTCCTCCTTCGCATAGAAGACACCGATCAAAAACGGCTAGTCCCAAATGCCGAAGAACGAATTTTCGAAGATCTCCAATGGGCCGGCTTATCATGGGATGAAGGACCTTTAGTCGGAGGACCATTTGGACCTTACAAGCAATCCGAACGAAATCATATCTATCAGCATAATGCCAAGGAGCTTCTGGAATCTGGATCCGCGTATCGATGTTTTTGTACGCCTCAAACGTCAGGACCTGGTGGACAGAAAGCCGCATACGTGACGAGCGGTTGCTACCAGGGTTGCGCATCCCTATCAGCAGAAGAAGCACTAGACAAAGCGGAGGACAAACGTGAGAAATATACCATACGCCTCAAGCTCTCACATGACTTTCACAAGCGCGTTTACAAAGACTTGATATACGGGAACATTCAAAAATTGAAGAGATCACCAAGTGCAAGCCAAGATGGCGAAGGCGATTCGGGCATCGATGCTGCCGATACCATTCTTGTCAAGTCGGACGGTACACCAACGTATCACTTTGCAAATGTTGTCGACGATCATCTCATGGAAATTACACACGTCATCCGAGGCACAGAATGGATGGCGAGCACACCACTGCACTATGACCTGTATGATGCCTTTGGGTGGGAACCGCCTGCATTCGCACATGTCGGACTACTTGTGGATGAGAACGGAACGAAGTTGTCCAAGAGAAGCGCATCCTCAAGCTTAGTGAAGCAAGATGTTCGGGGTAACAAGGAGGACGGCATCTTACCCGAATCCTTGATCAATTTTCTTGCGCTTCTCGGCTGGAGCAATCCCGCCTCAAGCGATGTGCTGGAGATGGAAGACCTCATTCGAATATTCGATTTGAAGTTCACCAAAGGTAATACCATCGTGCGAACCGAGAAGCTGGAGTATCTCCAGAAGCAGCACGTGGCTCGTAAGATCGAGCGGGTCCGGACTTCCAGAGACATCGTCCCTATCCAAAACCTGATCGTGCAAATTCGAGAAGCGTCGCTAGGCGATGAGAGCGGCGTCGCGCGGCAGGCCCCATTCGACGGGCGAAATAGCAAACGCCTCGATGCGTACATCCTCTGCATCCTGCTGGCCGACTCCAAGTCATACCTCAGTCCGGTGCAGTTTCTTGAGCGGAACGAGTACTTCTTCAAGCATTCTCCAGAGAACGTGCCAGAGGAACCGGATTGGTACGACGAGGCCAACGAAATCTCAGCACAGAACCTCTCCGATGTCGTGCACTCGCTGCTCGAGAGTACCGATCTGGGCGTTCGCAATCAGACGACGTCCGCTTCCGACTCCTCCCTTGACGCACCCATCAACGCCATCTCAAATCGTATCCACGCTGCTTTGGGCGAGCTGATATGGACCGAGTTAGGCAGTCCAAACGAAGAAGACAAGACCGAAGACATGAAGAAAGCGCATAAAGCTTGGAACAAAGCTTTGATGCGATATCTGAGGGAGAAGCTCAGCGGAGGGCAGCCAGGACCCGGAGTCGGGCAAATCATGGCCATTCTTGGATACAAAGAATGCTGTTCGCGTCTCGGTGTCGTCCCTGTACGTGAGAGCTGGCTTGCTGTTGAGGCGGTATATGAGTCGGTGAACCTGCTGGGTGAGGGTGTGTTTGATCTGTGAGCATCAGTGAACCTCTCGACTCGGTGTCGCTGCTCTCCCATGAGCCTTGTACTTGTAGTAGATGTGAACATATTGAACTCGATCGCACTAGAACGTTTCCCTTGATCATTGATGTCGTTACTACCCTCAGGCGCCACCAGCCACGCTTTTGAGTTCACGGTTCGGCTCCAGTGAACCGATCTCTGTGGTCGCGTGTTCCTGTCGATCTGGATGACATCGCGCGATGCGGCGTATGTGTCATCACCAGCGCCTTAGATTCTTCTGCCGCGGTATGTTGGACTGCTTCTTGATGTTGCCTGGGACACGCAAAAGTGTCAAGCTAGGAAAGTCAGGCTCGAGAAGGTTGCGTAGTGGTAAGCCATGAAGTCTTCAGATCGGAAGATGCCGTCGTTCAGTGAGTTGATCTTGGTTGGAGCCAAGCATCTCCCAAAGACATGGATCGTGGACCATGACTTGCACAAGCCTGCAATCGGCCTTGTCTCGCCAGGCGCGAGGATGTAGAACCAGTTGAGAGCAGGAAAATACAAGTACAGTAGTGGATGTACTTCTGGTCTTGAGTCGAGCACGAAACACATTCGTACCATACGCGTCAATCCTCGAGATCGACCGAGTGATGAACACTCCAAGTGTCTCATGACACCTCTCCGGAGTGTGCCAGAAAGGAAGCCTTTCAGGTTTGACCCCTAGCTGCTGAGCAAGTGTTTCGGCAGAACTGTGGTTTGATGAGCGTCAAGCTCTCGCAGCCTATCTCTGAGGAGAGATGCGCTGCGTGTGGCGAGATGGGAATGAGTAGTCGTAGTAGTGTACGACGCCATGGCATGTTCGTTGGCAGCTTCCAATAGACGGACAAACCTGGTCCTGACTTTTCGATGAAGCCAAAGGAGCCGATGCAGTTGGTGAGGGCCAGGGGCGAATGGATGATGGTGATGATGCCTCACAGCTTCATCAGAAGAGGGTATTCCAAACACCCGCTGCATCTCCAACCTGCGCGAACGCCTACGAAGGATTGCAATGCCGTGCCACGGACATGATTCGGCGTAGATGTTTTGTTCTTCTCGCGCCGATCTCTTCACGGAGAGCAGTGTTGACCACACAGCGCGGCCGGGGAAATCGAGGCTTGACCTGTTTCTGCTCATCCATGTCCAGGAAAGTTTCCTTGGCATGCAGTAAACCTGCTGTGAGAAGAACGCCGTCCAAGCTTGCTCAAGGCGTCTTGCCGTTCCTGGTTCTTGCGCATGAGAGGCCAGGACGGGAACCATGAAAATGCCATTTAGTCGCCACGCGCCCTCCATCATGCTGACCAGATGTGCAGAGGGGATCATGTTGGCATCACAACGGTGGGTGGCTTTTTCGACATCTCTAAGACCACCTTGTTCTCTCCAATGCTTGCTGCTGCTGGACGGCGATTCGGAACTGTTCACATGAAGGGATGGAGGCAAACAACCATCTAAGATCGATCTTGAAGACACTGACGCCTGCCGACCTGGTCGAAACCAAAGCCTACATCGATACTCTCCTCACGCCACCCCGCCTCCAAATCGCCAATCAACAACTCTCACCCCTCCTCCAACTCCCGCGAAACATCCTCGAATACATCCTCGACCTCGCCGTATCCTACAAAGACGACATCACCATAGACGACGCCCAGAAAGAGCCCGGCATCCTACGAACCTGCCACACCCTCCGAGAAACAGCAGCAAGATTTTACTTCAGCCGAAACACATTCAAGAGGAAACGAAGTTTCCACGGAAAAGGCTTGGAACGATGGACCAAAATCCGAGTCGGGGAGAATAGAAGATATCTCAAGAGGGTGCGACTAGGTCCTCCTTTGCACTGCAACAACGAAGAAGCAGGCGAAGAAGCCCAAAAGCTAGATGACCGATGTGGATTAGCAAGAGGGACTGTTTGGGTATTATCAGAGAACGACTTCGAAGACGACTATGAATGGTGGTGTAATTCGCTAGGCGAGACGGAGAAGAAAGATCCCAGTTTGAAAGACGCACCGCCTGGGGTAGAAGCAGAAGCAGAAGCAACAGTATTTCCCACCACAAACACTGGTGGAACGGCTGCTCACCCGACGACGACGACGACAAGCGGACCTGCAGCTTCGTGGTATTGTTCATCTTGGTTGTTTGGAAAGAAGGATACTCCTCCAGAGGAACAACAACAACAACCTACAGATTACTTCAATTTGGAAAGAGGGATTTTGACACCTCAGTCAAGACCGAGTCAATTACTGGCAGATTGGTAGTAGAAGCACGACCGCATCGCTTGGTTTTGGAAGTTGAGCACTATTCGATCAAAAGCAAGAGAGCATGGTTGTTCATAAGCGTATAATCCTAATTCCGGATATGTACGATTAGAGAATGCAGAGGAAAGAGTATGAATGAAAATGCATCTGAGAGACGAGAGTGATCAGAATTATTTCGCATTTGAGTCTCATTCGTGAGGCAGCCTTCTCTTTCGGCATGCGATGCATATGCTCACGATCAACGTGAAATGTCATCTACTGCTACGAAGAGCCCATATCAACAGAAAGCATGACTAGCTATACGCTTAGGCTTTTCAAACCTCAACCTTTGTCGGGTTGACGCTCTCAAGTCGCTCGGGAGAGTGCTCATCATCCAGCTTCTTCTCAATACCAACACCATGCTCCAGGTTCTCAGCACGGTTGAACTGCGAGCGAGTCCTCCAAGCCGGAGTGCCAATATACTTGATGCCGTTCGGATCCTCAAACATCTCATTGACCTCCTCAAGCGGCTTGCCAGCAGTCTCGGGGAACAGGAAGAAGACGTGAATCGTCATGGCAACGCAGAAAACGGCAAAGACAATGTAAGTCTTCCACTTGATGCTGATGAACGCTGGCGGCACGAAGTAGCCGAGAGCGAAATTGAAGGCCCAATTTCCGGAGGTGGCAAGAGCGACGGCCTTGCCACGGAGGGTATTTGGGAAGAGCTCTGGTGGGTAGATCCAGGAGACTGGTCCCCAGGTTGGTGCGTATGAAGCGACGAAGAGGTACGAGCAGGCGATGACGGCTTTCGAGGCTGCGCCGCTGACTTGAACGGAAGCTTCCTTGATACCGCCAACGCCGTTTGGACCAGGATCAGTGCCGTACGAAGCGAGGAGACCGGCGTTGGCGAACAGCCAGGTGGCCATCAGAGTCGAGCCAATGAGGAGAGTAGGGCGACGACCGACGCGGTCGATCCAGATCAAAGCTGGGACAGTCATCACGACCTATGGTTGAGAGTCAGCAAATGTCTCTTGAAGTTGTCTCGCTCGAATAGAACGAGCATCGTCTTGAATAGTTCAGGCGTTTGAGGGAGAAGGGAGACTTACGTTGATCACGTACTGGATGGAGGACGAGACCAAAAGAGTGTTTCCAGTGAGTCCGGCCATGGCGAAGACGTACGTGATGTAGTACATCATCACGTTCATGCCAGTCAACTGCGACCAGATCTGAGTGAAGAGACCGATGTGCGTGCGGTTGATGTAGCGCGGGCTGAACAGCGTGAGGTAGCTGACCTGCTTGCTCTGGCGTTCGATGTCGAGCCACTCCTTGATTTCTTGGTATTCGCGGGCAACCCATGGGCTGTTGGGATCTCCTTTTCCGTGGGTGAGAATGAGAACGCGCTCACACTCCTCCCAACGGTCCTTGGAAGCCAACCAACGCGGAGACTCAGGGAGAAAGATCATGCCGAAGAAGAGAATGATGGCCGGGATCATCTGAAGAGCCCATGGAACTCGGAAGGCAGCCGTGCCGTTGATGAAGGAGCAGCCGTAGGAGATGTAGAACATGATCATGATGCCTGTAGCCCACGGTCAGTATCAAATAGCACATTGCTGATGGAAGACATCATACCCCAAGTGATGGCCCATTGCTGAGCACCTACTAACCGGCCACGCTTAGTAGGCGGGGCGAGCTCGGAGATGTAGACAGGGACCTGAGCGCTGCAGATTCCAACGCAGAATCCGTTAATGACACGTCCGACGATGAGCATTGGAATGTTTTGCGCGGCCTGTTGCAAGTCAGAAAAAATCACATGGAAATTGGCGCGGCGATCTCCTTCACTTACCGAGACGATGATGCATCCGATGACCCAGATGACGGCACCGATCATGATCGCCTTCTTGCGACCAAAGCTGTCAGAGATGAATCCGGAGACGAGAGACGCCAGCCAGGAACCACCGGCCATGGAAGCAGTGATGCCGCCCTGAACGTCGGATCTTGGACCAACGCATTCCTTCGGGCCTTGGTTGAAGTAGCAGAGATAGGCAGGAGTAGCGATGCTGAATCGATGTTAGACTGAATGAATCAAGGAGTGAGGCTGTGACGTGTAACTCACATGGCGCTCATGGACGAGATATCGAAACCGAAGAGGCCACCTCCAATGATGGAGATGGCGGCGATGAGGTAGACATTGCCGAATTGCTTGACCATTGCGGAGGGCAGCGCGCGTCGAGGCGCTGTTGTTGTGGTGTGAGTAGGGTGACTTCGTCGTCGATGGTTGTTTGTTCAGGCTCGTGTGGTACGAGTTGCGACAAGGAGGGGAAGTGCGAAGGTTTGGACAAGGGACGAGTCGAATTTAAAGAAAACGGTCAACCTCGACAACCCTGTTCACAAGCCCGCGTTGTCCTGCAGGTGCACATGCTGCCCGTTCCAACGTTCCATGTGGAGGACGCAGCCGTTGCCATGCGGTTGGCTCGTGACCACGTTCCATCGCAGCCGTGCGTCTTCGGCGGCCTGCCGTAGCCGTGACATTGAGCCTTTCGGAGCCGCTCAGAGGCGCGTGTGAGAAATGCAACACGATCCGCCTCCTGGTTGGACCAATAGTCAAGGACGAGCGGCAGCACTATACGGAAGCAGTGCCTTCACCGGCAGCGGCATACGCTGTTTGGCTGTCAAAGTCTCAGATGCATCGTCGCTTCTCCACTCTCCAGGGCCCCTTCTTTTCTCCAGTGGAGCCTCCAGGCCAGCACAGTTTTCCATCTCCATATCCCCAAAGCGAGGCCCACAATTATGCCTGGGATGGCCAACTTCACGTTGCATCGGCCTTCATCCTTCCAATACATTGCCTAACGACGGCGCCTCCGCAGCATCAGCTACCACCTCTACTGCTTCCAACAATCTCGAGATGCATCTGGTGATGTGCGATACGCGGCTGAAAGATCCATACACCACCCTTGCAAGGCGAAGATTCACCATCGCCGGCTTGGTCGTGCTTGACGTGGTCGGCGTGCGGCAGTGGCAGCGGCAGAGGCTTTTGAGGCTGGGCACGGCTGAGACTACCCCCGGCACAACGACCCGAGCAAGCGAAAGCGATGCGAACATCGCACAACAAGTCGCGCATGAAGTACAGCACGAAGGAAGCCTTCCTTAACCAAGAAAGAGTTGGCACTTAAATTACAAGCCTAAGTGGCACAGCAAATATACTGTCGACTCGAAGCTCTCTGCCGATTTCCGGCTTGCTCTGGTTCCTGACCGTCTTTCAGGCCCTTCACGAGCCCTCACGGTACCCTGTAAAGTGCGGCCGCTCCATCCAACACGGTCGGACTTGCATAACTTTTGCATCTCGTCGGCGCCAACTCCAGCTGATCGTCCTCTCCACCTCCAGCTGGTGCACCCACGGGGCAGGATCTGGAGAACCACGAAAAGATCGCAGACCTATCGAAAGGTCAAGCTTCCATCCTCTTCCTGGGAACCGTGACGCCTCAGGCGGACTCTCAGGCTGCCAATTGGTTGAACCCATTTTCGAAGCAACGGGGCCAAGGTCAGGCGTTGCGCAACACTCCTCTCCGCAAAAGCTTGCCCGCAAAGTCTGTGAGCTTATTTGCGCGACGTCGATTCGCGCACCAGAAGGCGCTTCCTTGCAATGACACCTTCTGAAACTGGTCTTTACGGCGCAGAAAGACGTACTTTTCGGCTATTGACCTCGAATACTGGACGCACAGTTGCCGCTTCTCTCGCCAGACCAAGTCTTTCAGGCAATGGACTTGGGCCTTGATCCAAGACACCGGGTGTCCACCTCCACCTCCCGAGAGCAACATCGTGAGCGTTCAGGGCACTTTTACAAATTGCGACTATGCACAGTAGCCCAAAGCAATGCCTCCACCGAGTAGCGTGTTCTCCATGCGTCCAACACGTGGGACAGCGACCTGAGATCCGGATGCGGGTCTGGAGACACCGATCACTTGGAAGTGCACCATTCAGCCACCAACAAAAAGCTAAAGAGTAAGAACAGTCCTTCTCCGTATTCATCTCTTCAGCAGCTTGACCAACTCTTCGCGGACTCCATCGCTCCCGAGCTTCTTATCTTCCAAGACCTCGAGCAATTCGTCCTCAATTACGACGCCTTGCTCGATCGCTTTACGCACTTCATTCGTGTACTGCCGAAGCATGAACTTCACGTCGTCGAAATCTCGTTGCTCGGCGCGGCTCAGGCAACATTCGACCTTGATGCGCATCATCGACCGTATGTTCAACACATTGAAGCGCAGCTGTTGTCCGAAGAAGTCAAACGGACCTACTTCTTCAATGTTCTCGTGCACATTGCGAGGCGAGCTGCGGAAGCCTGCTTGTTTGATGTCCACTTCGATTCGATGTTGCTCCGCGCAACTGTCCAAAGGTGTGCCGGTCTTGACGAACGTCTTGAGTACGCCTTCGATTAATCGAGAGTCGGGTATGACGATGCTGCAATCACTTTGGTCAACGTCACTTCAACAATAAGCATGGAAGTGCTCTCCGGAGCCTCAGTTGCTTTTACTTACCGATCTTCTCCAGTAACTGCCGCCCATACGCCTTTCATGTTGATGCTCGTCACGATGTCTATATCGCGAGTGCTGTCGCGCCCGCCGAGAAGCTGTATCGCAAACCCACCTTGTATGCCATAGCAGCGCCCCGGATCTGCTCTGGCGCCTGAGGCATTCGAGTCTCCTCCCTGCTGCTGGGCGACGAGTAAAGACGATACCAGATGTGCTGCCGAAAGCATGTTCCCAAATGGCGCGTATCGAGTGTTGGCATTTCGGTCCTCGTCGGTGTCTTCGTCCAGATCCAGGAGGGAATATGTCTCTTGAGGCATCTTCTTCGCAGGCGAGATTGACATCAGCTCTACTGCGTGAGGATACGGTCAGAAGACGCGCTCAAGAATTTTGAAAGGTACTGAGGCACAGCTCTTGGTGTCTCGCGTTTGAAGCTGGTCCGGCGCCAATTCATTGGCTGAGAAGAGCTGTCGAAGAACGCCCAGCAGCGTCAAGATCGCAATCCTTGTGTCGGACCGGTGTGCCCTCAAGATCGGACAGTGGCGATTTGATGAATGTCCAGATATCAAATTTGTAGAGAACTTGGATGCCATTTACTGACCGTCGAAGTAATCATCTCGTCTTGTTGACAGCTTGAGCAGCAGCCATCACATCCAACACCGCCATCTGCGAGTGACTTGTTGGCATCTCAAACGGACCATTCCACCACGGACCGTATTGCGCATTGCCGTTTGTATTACGTGTGAGCTGACTGTTCAGATTCGTATTGACGAAAACTCTGATCAAGTTCGCCGTTTGTTCAGCTCCCGGAATGGATGGCCGCAGACGAACGATAACATCGTACAGCGTAGTCAGGCCACGGATCAGAACAGCTTTAAATCCGACCGCATCGCTGTTCTGATGAGGCTCGTGGTTGCCTTTCCCATATGCGCCATGCTCAGTCAGGACGCCGTTCTCTTCGACCCAACTTGGACGACGCATCGCTTTGTGTGCCATGGTGCAGGCAAGGCTGATGTACTCTGCATCACGGGTAGCTTCAAACAGCAAGGCACAAACTCCAATGGTCACGCCAGTCGTATAAGTGAATGTCCAGTCCTGAGCAACCTGCCTCTTCAAAAGAATATTATCCAAAACAATCTCATCCTGCTTCCGATACCTGCAACGAAGGATCCAGCCCAACGCACACCTCGCCGTCTCAACATACTCCTCTCTCATCGGCTGCTTCTTACGACTTAGCACTCCCTTGATCACCTCCCTCTTACTCGTCGCCCTCCCCTCCACCAACGCCAACCTCAACCCCAACTCCGCAAAAAGCCCCGTCGTAATCGAATTCACCTGTTCCTCTCCCAAATTAGTAGTCCAATAACACGCCCCTTCCATATCCATCTCCCCAAATTTCATCTGTCCTTTGCGGCAGATACTATTACTATCTTGAATATGCCTCCATATCGCCTTCGCTTTCTCCAAAAACCAGTCATCCCGGCTGAGAGTGTATACGTGTAAGCAGCAGAGTCCCCACCAGAGGGTGTCGTCGTTGAATTCGTTTATGAAATTTGGGTGGCGGGTCTCGCATTGCCGCAAGGCTTTACATAGGTTCGGGAGGTTCTTGCCTGGGGTTTCGGGAGAATGTGACCAGATGTCGTGGAGGGCTATGGCGGTATAGCCGTTGGCGGATTGCCACCAGCCTATGCCGCGTATTTCGCCGGAGGGTTGTTGGGAGAGGAGGTACGTGTTTATGGCGGATTGGGTGGTTTCGGAGAGGTTTGGGGGTGGGTTTGGAGGGGGCTGGGAGTATGGTGGGTTGGAGGGGGGCATAGTGGATGTTCAAGTTGGTATTGTAGGGAGGTTGGTTTTGGGGGAGGGATGAAGCTGCGAGGTCGCATGTCTTTTTTGAGGCTGTTCTTGATATGTATGTGGAAGACTTCTTCGGGGTTTTCTCTGTCAATACCAGTGTCGGTGAGGTTAAGATAAGAATGAAACCGCGATGTTCCCTTGCGTGACAGAGATGGAATGTCTCGCGCTCGGACATGATGCAGAGTTTCAGCTGACATCAGTGGGGCAAGCGTCAAGTGAATGTCAACAAACAGCCCACCCACTCCGCAATCCGTACCTCACAAACAAGAAGGCATCAACCACCTCCATCATGCTAGCATGCCATCGACAGGACACCATTAGCTTCTTCCATCCCACGATACCATGAGCAACTGGATCGAGCAATACTCCGCTGCTCTTGACGCCCGAGATGCCCGCGAGAAAGCCCACAAGCCATACATAGATGCCTGTAAGACCTCACCACTGCACCACACTGTACCTCATACTGATACTCTAATAACTAGACACCAAACTCGCCGACCGCACAGCCTCCGAAGCAGCCGCGCGAGCCAACAATCCACCTCCAACCTCATCCTCCAAGCCCGGCTCACCCGCCCTCCCAGACCGCACCGCAACTCCCTCAAAAGGCTTCCGAGCAGCAAACACCAAATCACCCGCACAGGACTCTCCGCCTTCCAACGATCTCCTCACAACCCTCCGCACCGACCTCTCAACCACCCAACGCGCCCGCTCCACCCTCCAAACCCAACTCACCACCCTCCAAACCACCCTCACAACCCTCCAAACCACCCACCGCGCCTCCACAACCCAAATAACCCACCTAACCCGCGAGAAACACCACCTCGAACGCCGTCTCCGCGACCGCGAAGAAGAAATTCGGGGAAAAGCGAAGCTTGTCGAAGAAGCACAAGACGAAATGGTGAGTTTGCAATTACAGTTGAATATGGCGGAGCAGACGCGGGAGAGGGTGGAGAAGGAGAATAAGGAGTTGGTGCAGAGGTGGATGGAGCGGATGGGGGAGGAGGCGGAGAGGGTTAATAGGGGGAGTGGATGGAATTAGATGATCAGCATCTTCGTATACACGTACACATGTAGTCGGGGAGGAAGTGTAAGGAGGTTGGATAGAATCTCGTGGTGGTTGAGCGATTGATTATCAGACAGCACTTCAGAGTCGAAGACAGGCACGAGTGACAGTGAAGAAGAGGGAAGGATTGAATGAAGATAATGATGATATGATTCTCATGACCGTAGTAGCAATGCCATCTCTCCGATGCTACAAAAACTCCATTCCTCATTCGACGAAGAAGATCCACATCTCAACTCCATTCCTCTGTTCCTTTCCTTTCCTTTCCTTTCCATACATGATGATGGCTCAATCAACATTACGGCCACTCCGTAAGTATGACCGCGCCGATCCAGTAATAACATAAAAACTCATAGTGGTATCCTTTGTCCAAATAAGACTTTCCAAGTAAGCCGTGCCTGCGTAAGCCAGGATCGAAATAGCCCTTGAGGAAAAGTCCTCGATGCAGCAGTGGTGTGCATTGTAATGCCGCAAAGTCATGTCTTAGATCGTTGAAATGCGGCCCCCTTTTGCTCCGTAAACCAAACGCCATGCTATGCTTCCGAAGCAATATTGAGGTGTGAGCTAAACGCCTCCTTCGTGGTCGTTATACACATTAGACTGAAGGAAGGAGTCGTTCAACTGTGATGGTGGTGGTGATGATGGCGGTGTCGGTGCCGATGCTCGCTTCCGCCAGCCTCGCCATCTCTGCTGTCTTCAGCAGCAACGCACCAGAAACGATGACTGCCCCAGGCACCTTTTTGGCATTCCTTGCTGCAGTATTTGGTTCGCCTGCAACGGCGGCACTTGGCAAACTGGCGCGTGTATTCCTCCCACTTGCCGCATTGCCAGTACGCGCATTGTCGAATTCCACCTCTGCTGTCGTCTTTCCGGCAAAGGTTGCGCATCACCACTCCGGCCCAGTACTGCATGTCGCCTTGTTGCGGCGAAGTTGCACTGTGAGAGTGTCGCGACGATGACGGCTTCGCGGTGAATTTCTCAATCAGCGGGAAAATGTTGTAAGGTTTCTCGCCAGGCATCATAACGAATTCGTTGTCCCATTCATCCTCAAGCTCCTCCTGGGTGGGCACCGGATAGGATGATGGGTTGTGGTCGGTCTCAAGCATCTTGAGGTCTCGATCGATCTTGAGCCGAGGCACCAGATGCGTTTGCTGAAAGTATGACCGTAGATTGCAGTACTTCGACACGTATGCCAGAAGTTGTAATGACATAAGAACATCTTCGTCCCGTGGCATAGCAGCGAGAACGCTGGCCGGTGCTGGTCTCTCGAGAGGCAGGCCACGTTGTGGATACCACGCAGGCGTCTGCAGGCCTGGTGGTGTAGCATTGATTGCATTCACAGGAGGTGGTAGTTGTGTTTGTGGAAGGTTCATGGGTCCTTGTGTCGGTGTGGCAGTCAAGCTACCATCTGCTCGCGAGCGAGGTCGAATGTTGAACGTTTCATCGTCGGTGCTAGAGACGTCTGGCACATTTAGCGGCACACCATTGTTCTGCAGCTCTATGTCGTCTCCCAGATCACCCATGGCTGTGTCGGATTGGATGCCTACCATAGGCTCGGGACCCTGGTCAGCTGCATTTGACTCCTCGGATACGCTCTCTTCCAGCTGTCCATCATCATCCGATCCGGAGATTGATAGTTGATGGCGAATCGAAGGTCTACGCCTTGGCCTGCTGCCGCTTGCGGAAGCTCGAGGGCTTCCTGGGCGCTGGACTGGCGCACCTGGGGTGGTGGGAGACTGTGGCTGGGAGCTGAGCTCGGCGTGAAGAGTCGGCATCATAGAGGGCAATCGGTCAATGTCGCGCACGGGTCTGACGAAACTACTGCCGACATTGCTTTGTAGTGTCAATGCTGACAAGGGTGGCTCGGGTTGACGATTTGCGGTCGCTGTTGGTGAAGAAAATTGACCTCTTGAGCCGTTCGACCGGTGGTGGTTGTGCTGGCGAGGAAATGCAGTCCTCTCGGGAGGGGAACTGAGGGAAAGCGCCGCAGTGTGTATGGTAGGAGTAGTCTCGCTCGCAGGCTCGTCGTCAGGCTGCTGGCTAGGTTCTGGGATGGAGATTGGGGGAGGGGCATGCCGTCTGCTCCTTGAACTGCGAGACTCCGATGAGTCTGCGCGATTCGATGAAGACCGCGAAAAGGTACGCGAGAATGGACACTTTCGACGGCTCTCATGCTCTGCCTTCTCTTTGCTCTTTTCAATCACCTGGAAGTAGTTGTCCAGAATGGTCGCAATGACCGGCACCATGTCCGCCTCGACCACGCGTGTCCGGACGGCCTCAGACCCCCTCACACCAATGTTGACTATGCACTGGAAGGCTAGGTTCCACTTCCACATCTCCATCATGTCCTTGCTCCGGCCCTCTTTGAGAATGCATACCAGGCGCTCGATGCCGCCATCGACGGTGAGGATGTCTCGAATGCGGCCAGACGATGTCGTCAGGTATGCAAGATTGTTCAGGGAGTTGATGAGAGGGAGAGTGGAAGTGCAGTCCAGCGCTCGTCGGTCATAAAGGGCAGTTGTGATGCCGACCGAGGCCTTGTTTGCGTTGGGGATGCTGAAGTTGACCTCGCGCATGTTTGCGTCTCAGCAGGACGCCTGCGCTCCTCGGCAATCGCGTTCCGGCTCGCACTCGATGGCAGATGATGCAGACTCGATGGGTGGACTCGGGATAACAAATGACGCTGCGGGCGGTGGCAGGGTGTTTGGCAGCCCGCTGTGTACTTCAACCCAGCCCGAACCCAGACATAAACAGAACGCCACAGATGCCGGATGCTAAATAGGAATCCAAACCAGCGCCGTGTCCTGGAGAGAAGATGGGAGGTCGCTGTCCGCTGCCCAGAGCGGCGTGCAAGTTGCGGTGGGCGCGCTGTTGACAAAGGGAGGGGACCGGGGAGCGCCGCGGCAGCTCAGACACGGTTGACCGGCGCGAAAGCCAGCGTCGCGGAGGCGGTGAGGTCTGCTCGTCGACTCGTCGTATCGGGTCTTTTCTTCGTGTTATGGGGTGTATCGTGGTGGGTGGATGGGCGGGTGGGTGAAGGTGTGTGGTGTGCTGTGATGGGGTCGGATCTGACCTTTGGATCTGACGAGAGGCAAGGCGACTGCTGGGAAGGAAGGAAGGCCAGCCGGCCTTGGCACTGTTCTTGCGGCGGCAAAGTACCAAACTCAAATAGAAACTGTGAAGTATGAAGCAGTCTCTGCAAAATCCGCTCACCGAGTCATATGCTATTCAAATGCGACTCGAAGGGCGCGGTTGGTGATATGATCACCGTGGTGGTGGGCAGGGAGACCTGTGCAAGGAGACGCAGCGAGTGAATAATGTGATGGCAGTTCGGCAACAGTTCGAGGAGAAACAGAGAGCGAACTCCCAGCAAGTGGGTCCTCAGAGTGCCTCCTCTCCCAAAATCACGTTACCAAACCTGTCCGTAAGATTACACTCTCATTTACCTTCGAAACAACTAAACACCACCGCACAGCCACTCAATACTCATCACGATGCTGATTCTACACGTCCGCTCCGCTGCCAGGCGCATTTCCAAGCACCGCGACACACCCTCGAGCCGGCGAGGAAACCTGGTCCATGGCCGTCGCGTGCCGTCACGTTGCTTACAATTGCCCCAGCTCTCATCCGGCCAGCAAAGAAGTGGCGGACTGGGCGCCACCGCAGCAGAGAATAATCAGTCCCGCATCGTGCTCTACCGCGCTTCTTGCTCGGCCTCCTCTGTATGAAACACCAACGGCTCGTTTCTGGCTTTTTGGCACGACCGATGGACGTTTCTCTGTGCGTTTAACGCCTCCGAGCGCACGACATGGATCTCGCGTGTCGCGTGAACGTGTCCCCGTTTGCTTTTCACACTTTCGATACCAAGCTGTGACACTCCGCACCCGCCCACTACTCGCTGCAGCACAGCCAAGAGGGATATCCGCGTCGTTCTTCCCCGTCCAACTGCGTCTCTGTGCAGGTTTATGCTGCTTGCATACAGTTCTGCTGGTACCGAGCGTTGAGGTAACTTGGATGGTCAGCCGGCAAATTTTGCACTCTCATCTGTTTCGGTACGGCAAACTTTGATGGACCACCACATCCCTGGCCGTTCTATAGCCTGGATACTGCAATGGTCCCAATTCAATTGGTCTTGGATGGAGATTCCAAGATGTTTCGGGATAGCCAGCTATGCCTATCAGTCTGCAAGGGTCCGTCTTTTGGCCTACCCTTTTGTCGCCAGACCGCTTGCCAGAAGCAGCCCGCTGGCAAGTCGTGCATACTTCCGATACAGGATGTGATTTCTTGATCAGACTCTAATCCTCATGCCCGCTGGCTCGAAGTTTTTGTGCCGTAAGCACATGATTCTGGTTTGAGAGCTCCGGTGTGGATTCACGGCGCGACTAAGCCTGGTCTCGCTTTCTCTTTCGAGGAGCCGCTGGCTCATAAAAGCCTTGCCAAAGAGCTGCTCCGCTATCAACATTCGTCAGCACCATTTGCAAGCCCAATCGGGCAGCTTCTCAAGTGATCTGTCCTACTGATTCATGGCACAGGCTCAAGAAGGCCAGAACACATGCCCCGTGTAATAAAAGCTTGGAAAAGTGCGGAAGAATTACTTTGCTCGCCAATCTCTCATGCCTCCTCCTTTTTGATCGACAGAAGTATACACTCGATCTACTGGAGCTTCTAAGCACGAGCTTCGGCCATTGATTAAGCAGCAAGACGGACCTTGCATCATCTGGCGTGCAGACTTGACGTTTGCCCATACTTTAAAGAGCGCTCTTGAAGAATCTTCAGATACAAGTGGCCTGTACGATCGTGAATGGACCGGGCTCCGGTAGCCATCGATGGTGATTCCTGCCGGCCGCCTGTCTCTTCGAACTACAGTCCCATGTAGGGTGAGCTCCAAGTTAGAAGCACGACTTGGTATCGGTGCGGTAGTGATCCAGCTTCAGTCTTGCTCTGCCATCCACGACTTTCTTTCAACCTCAGATCGCATCTAATCATTGTTCACGGAAAGCGAGGACACACCTGCCTCAGCGAAGGGGCCTTCGCAAGTAACATGTGCCAAATGAAGGAAAGCAAGTGGTTGACAGCCTCAGGCAAACATTTCTTCATGCAGGTACTTCACATTCCTCAGCTATGATTCGCTAAAGTCGCGACTCCAGATTCCGCGGCAAATAGGCCGCGTATTGCACTACATTGAAGCGAGGCTGTGCTGCTATTCTCAGTTGCAATACGACACCTTCAATTCTGTGACAGTTTCTAGACCTTTTGTCCATGTTCAGCAGAAACATGAGAAAATCACAGTCACAAGCGCATGCGACAGTTCTGGCCAGCAACAACGTGGTCCTCGGCCAAGTAAGAGACAGCAACTGCCGTAGCCACAATGGCCGAGCCGCCGAATGAGGGAGGCGTGCGGCGGCGACACTCTGCACACAGCGATGAGGACGGCGTCGCTCACAGTGAAAACGATGGCATACAGACCGGCACAAGAACTTTCAGCGGAGCCGATGCGCGACCTTCGACCGACCATCGAGTACGCTTCTCGCAAGATGTAGAGAGAAGAGCTATGGCAAAAAAGCGAAAGAGCGATGAGATGCTAAGCGATAATATGGATGGCGCCGACGATCGTTCGAAAGCGCCCAATCTTTCAGTAGACACTGGGCTTGCGCAGGCGGCTGGTTCGTCGAGCGTCCTTGGACAAGGGACGGTCAAGTCTCCAGAGAGTTCGACCTCACCTGTGCTGTCTCCCAGGTCGAGGATACGAGGCCTATCGCTTCGATCTTCATTGTTCATGCGCAACATCGGCCAACAGACACCGACCGGGCATGGTGAAATAGAGCTTCAAGATGTTGGTTCCTCAAGTGGGGCCATGGACAACCAGGCCAGACCACAGACCGCTAAGAAAGACTCGAGAACATCAATCACAGTCACACCTGTCGAAGACGCTTGGAGACCAAATCCGACGTCGAAGCCTGTCTCAGCATTCCGAGGGACATCAGCCTTGCCAAACTACCAGCAATGGGTTTCCAAACAGGCCAGAAAGCATCTACCGCTTCAAAGGATCGGGGATGCATATGAAAAAGCCCGGAAATTTGTACTTCGTGTCCAAGAAATCCCGCCTTCCAAGGATGGCCGTCATATTCCTTTGGATCCATCGCGCAAGAAGTCGTTGATCGACGAGCGCACTTCGAAGCCTTATGCCTCCAACTTGATTCGCTCCAGCAAGTACACTGCCTGGAATTTCTTACCCCGTCAACTCTTCGCCCAGTTCAGCAAACTTGCCAACTTCTACTTCCTCTGTGTCTCCATTCTACAGATGATTCCAGGATTGAGCACCACCGGCACATACACAACAATTGTGCCTTTGCTATTCTTCGTATCGTTGTCTATGGCCAAAGAAGGCTATGAAGATCTTCGTCGATATCGGCTTGACAAAGCCGAGAACAACAGAGAGACTAAGGTCTTGCACATATACAAGCCGTTGGATGCTAGTGCGGAAAATCATGACGCAAATGCTGACATTGCTATCAACATGGATGGTCCGATGCATTGGGCGCCTGTGAAATGGCAATCCGTCCAGGTTGGCGATGTTGTCAAACTGGAGCGAGACGAGGCAGCACCTGCAGACATTGTACTACTTTCGAGCAAAGGCGCAAACAACACCGCTTATGTAGAGACCATGGCTCTGGACGGAGAGACTAACCTCAAGCCGAAGCAGCCCGTACCTGCCACTGTGGAAGCTATCAGTACTGAAGAGGATCTGGCCAAAGCTCATATGCATTTCGTCGTAGAGGATCCGAATCTCGATCTGTACAGCTTCGAAGGCAAGGTCACTGTTGACCAGAAGACTTGCCCGCTCACAAACAACGAAGTCATCTATCGTGGCAGCATTCTCCGCAATACGCCCGAATGTATAGGTATCGTCATCTACAGCGGCGAGGAATGCAAGATCCGCATGAACGCCAACAAGAATCCTCGCATCAAGGCACCTTCTCTGCAAGCGCTGGTAAACAAGATCGTCATTGTCATGGTGCTATTTGTCCTGTTCTTGGCACTGTTCAACAGCATCGCATACCAGATCTGGCAAAATACGACCGAAAAGAAGGCCTGGTACGTTAGCAGCGCGCCAGTCAGCTTTGGGCCGCTGTTCACATCTTTCATTATTATGTTCAACACCCTAATCCCATTGTCGCTCTATGTCAGTCTGGAGATTATCAAGGTCTCTCAGATGGCCCTGATGAATTCCGACATAGATATGTACGATGCGACGAGTAATACTCCGTTCGAGGCGAGGACTTCCACGATCAACGAGGAGCTTGGCCAGGTCGGATACATTTTCTCGGACAAGACCGGCACTCTGACAGAAAATATCATGAAGCTGCGGAAGTTGAGTGTCGCTGGCACGCCATGGCTGCACGACGCTGATCTACAAGAGGCGCCTAAGGAAAAGATAATGCTACACAAGAAGAGGAGCAAGGGAAAGCGGCCGGCGAGGAGGTCTCGACAATCTCAATCCCATGAAGCTGAAGGTCGAGACTTCGCTGCCGAGGGGGCAGTCCGGACCTCAATGGCGAAGAGCCAACGGGACAGCTCACAGCCTCGACTAAGTTGGGTTTCGACGAGTCAATGGCGGTCATCAGCCGTACCTGACATGGGGCAAGGTGAGCAAAGTACGAAGGAGCTCATCCGTTATTTGCAAAGACAGCCGCATACCCGCTTCTCCCAACGAGCTAGGATGATGATTCTCTCCATGGCCCTTTGTCATACCTGTCTGCCTGAACGCAAGGGCGAGGATGATGCGCAGATCACCTTCCAAGCGTCTTCTCCAGACGAACTGGCTCTCGTCAAGGCGGCACAAGAGTTAGGCTTCCTGGCCTATGAACGTGACGCTGCCGTGCTGACTCTGAAGTTGTACCCGAACGGTCCTGACACGGAGCCCATATTCGAGAAGTACGAAGTTTTGGACGTAATTGAGTTCTCGAGCAAACGAAAGCGCATGTCAGTGATCGTCCGCATGCCAGATGGCAGGGTCGTTGTATTTTGCAAGGGAGCAGACTCGGTCATCATGTCACGACTGCGTCTTGCAAGTACAGCCAAGCAGAAGCTCGCTGAGATCGAGAAGCGAACGATTGAGCGAAAGAGCATGGAAGCTCATGAGGCACTACGCCGCAAGAGCAGTATGGTGGAGCGATCAGGCAGCGTGTCGAGCGTGCCACGGACAAGCAACACTCTAGCAAGACGCAGCACGACAATCGCTAGGCTCAGTATTGGCCGCGCATTGGAGCCTATTCGGGATGACGTTGAGAATTGGCTTCACGAAAGGGAGACAGATGTGGCCACACCGCGAATGTCGACTGCGAGTCAATTACGGCCGTCCATGTCGGAGCGCATGGGCTCTTTCCACTCTGAAGCAGAGGGCCATGCCATCGTCGACGAATCTGTGGCCTCTAACGAAGAAATCGTCATCGAGAGATGTCTTCAGCATATCAACGACTTTGCCACTGAAGGCTTACGAACATTGCTCTACGGCCACCGCGCTTTGACTGAAGAAGAGTACCAATCCTGGAAAAAGATCTATCACGATGCCACTACTTCCCTTGTGAACCGGACAGAGATGATCGAGAAGGCCGGAGAACTCATCGAACAGCAACTCGAGCTGGGAGGCGCTACCGCAATCGAAGATAAGCTCCAAAAGGGCGTGCCGGAAACAATCGACCGTCTTCGTCGCGGTAACATCAAGATGTGGATGTTGACTGGTGACAAACGAGAGACGGCGATCAATATTGGGCACAGCTGTCGACTGATCAAAGATTACAGCTCAGTCACCATCTTGGACTACGAAGCTGGCGATGTCGAACAGAACATAGCGGCCTCCATTATCGACATCAATCGTGGAGGTATTGCTCACTCAGTCGTTGTCATTGATGGGCAAACGCTTGCAGCGATACAGTCTGACGAGGCTCTCCATACTTTACTCCTTGACCTTGCCATTCTGGCGGACTCCGTCATCTGCTGTCGAGCTTCGCCGAGTCAGAAGGCTGGGCTGGTCAATGCCATCCGTACTAGGGTCAGCAAGAGCGTGACGTTGGCTATTGGTGATGGTGCCAACGACATTGCAATGATTCAAGAAGCGCATGTTGGGATTGGAATCACGGGAAAGGAAGGGTTGCAAGCTGCTCGGACGTCGGACTACTCGATCGCCCAGTTTCGGTTCCTTACGAAGCTTCTGCTTGTGCACGGGCGATGGAATTACGTGAGAACCAGCAAGTATACCGTCGGTGAGTACAGCGACTGCTGTTATGTATGTCGGATATGATGCTGACCGCCCTAGGCACCTTCTGGAAAGAAATGCTCTTCTACCTAACCCAAGCCATCTTCCAACGCTACAACGGCTACAGCGGCACCTCCCTCTACGAATCCTGGTCTCTCAGCATGTTCAACACCCTCTTTACCTCCCTCCGTAAGCCCTTCACCCCTTGCCTCAGCCTCGCAGACCTGACATTCCTCCAGCAATCATCTTCCTAGGAATCTTCGAACAGGACCTTCGAGCCTCCACCCTCATCGCTGTACCAGAGTTGTACACGAAAGGTCAACGAGGCGGCGGATTCAATCTCAAAATCTTTGTGGGATGGATGTTCACCGCCGTCTCCAACTCCATGATCATCTTCTTCACGATGTGGGGTTTGTATGGAGACGCCATATTCTCTGCGTAAGTCCTCCCAACCAAAGACATCCACCTCCCACTCCTCCGCCTCCCCTGCTGACGTTTTTTTTTTTCTTTTGGTGTAGGGAAAACACCCTCTTCCCCCTCGGCAACATGACCTTCACCGCCTGCGTCATCCTCATCTCCATCAAACTCCAAATCATCGAACAACGCTACAAATCCCCCATGGCCCTAATCGCCGTCATCCTTTCTGTAGGTGGCTGGTTCCTCTGGAATATCATCCTGTCCGGCCTCTACAAACCCAACCTAGAATATAACGTCCGCGGCGGGTTATTCGACCGGTTTGGGAGGAGTGGACTTTGGTGGTTCACGCTTGTTATTATTGTGGTTTGTTGTGTGTTATTGGAAATTGGGATTAGGGCTTTGAAAGCGGCTTTCTTCCCTACGGACGAGGAGACGTTCGCGACGCTTGAGAAGGACTTGGAAGTCCGGAAGCGATTCGAAGAGTCCGCAAGTGGGTGGTTACAACAGGGCTGGGATCACGGATCGAAGCGTACAAGCTTGGAGGTGGAGGAGCAAGAAAAACGCGAGTTCGAAGTTCAACAACTCCTCAGTCGGCCTCGGACGATGGAAGAAGGTGGCGGGGCAGTAGTGGGTGTGGAATTAGGCAGGATCCAAACGGAGGAGGAACGCGTTATGATTGACGAAGGCCCCGATGGACATGGTGGAAGGACGAGCACGGATATTTCGGAAATGTTGAGTCGGAGGTTTGGGAGTGTGAGGAGGGAGACGATGACTCCTAACCCAACGACGGGAACGACGAATGGATGATGAGGGATATGGTGATGATAGTAATGGTGTAATGAGCAATGCAAATGATACCCCTGGTTTTTGGTGATGCAAGCTGTGTGCTTTTATCTCTGGTTTGAAGTCTGCCTCTGCAGCATCAAGATCTCGATAGAGACCATCAAAGGGTGTTGAATGAAGAAGGCTGCTGGAAGAGTGCAATGCACAGCCTAATCGGCCGCGTGGGAGGACGTCCATGACGTTGGCAGGTTTGGGCGTTTCATAAGTTGGACGTTGCATGTGAACGCGAACAGCAGGCCGGTGCGTGCGCGATGAAGGCTTGTGAAGGAGTCTGTGTACTTGGTGAGCATGTGTTGTGGAGTCATACGTGCGTCCCGGCTTATGCATTATTGGTCTTGGCTCTTCATCATGACCTCACTCGTCAAGTAGTCATACTTATCCAATGGTTCATTGCGTGAGGGAACGTATCGCTGTTTCATGATTTGATTGGAAGTATCGTGACATGCCTTTTGTGCACTCCATATCAAGCTGTGCGCGAAAAAGGGACGGACACAGATGTGACATCTCATTCCTCTCACTGCATCCTTGCCTGCTCTAGGAGGAAGCCAGTGAAAGCCGCAGCGTCAGACTCATGCAAAGCGAGCCGTAACCACCCAACACCAAGTCCCGTCCGTGATGCAATAAACCCATCCACCATCCACGCCTGCTGCTGTTGATGGTAACAAAGCCCGTCTATCTGTTGGACTTGGCGACACGCTCCAGCTCGTCCTTCTTCTTGATGGCGTAGCTGTTGCTGCTACCCTTGGCAGCGTTGATCAGCTCCTCAGCAAGGCACTCAGCAATGCTCTTGATGTTTCGGAAAGCGGCCTCGCGGGCACCGATGGTGAGGAGAGCGATGGCCTGGTTGACACGGCGGAGAGGGGAGACATCGACGGCCTGGCGACGGACGGTACCGGCGCTTCCGATACGGGTGGAGTCTTCGCGGGGACCGCAGTTGACGATGGCATCGACGGCGATCTGGATTGGGTTCTGGTCGGTCATGATGTGGATCTGAAATCCGTCAAGTCAGTATATATTCCGATAAATCCATCCCAGTAGCGTTGTAGGTAGTGACGTACGATCTCGAAGGCGTGGGCGACGATGCGGACAGCCATGAGCTTCTTTCCGTTGTTGCGGCCGTTCATCATGAGCGAGTTGGTGAGACGCTCAATGATTGGGCACTGCGCCTTGCGGAAGCGCTTGACGGCATAGCGGCCAGCAGAGTGGGAGATGTAGACTGGTTGCCGGATCTGGATGTAGTCGCTATAATGTCCCCGTCAGCTCGTGCTCTTCCAATCCTCCAATGCCAAGTCCAAATATGTGTATCCTCAATCGAAGTTCGGTTATCGGGCAACGTACGTGAGGGAGATATCGCGGATCTCTACATCCTCGTAGGACCACTTGTTAAAGAGTTTGATGGCTGCGCACAATAGTCAGCGAAATTGCTTGGCCTCATGCGGATATGGGATATGTTGGTCCGCGGCATCTCAAGCATCGAAGACATATGGCGCATATTCCCCAATGACTTGATAGCCCATTTCCAACATCCTCTGATTTGACGTACAGCCCAACTCGCTGGTGACATCCTTGGGGAGGACTGGGTATGCGCCCTGCTGGACCTCAACCTCTCCAGAGTCGGACATATTGGCAGCGATCGACGGTATTCCGGTGGGCGGAAGGCTGTATGCTGCTCCAGTCAGTATTCTCGGTATTGGCGACGTGGAGAGTGGTTCAGGTGTGTTGTCGTACCGGACGCTGGGTGATGTTCGAGTTGGAGGCGGCGTCGTCGATGGAGATTCAGATGGTGTGTAGTCCTAGGCCGATAATCTGTGCGCCAAGCCCGGCGTCGCACGTCGAATGTGCCTCAGGTTCGTAAAGCTTAGTGGTGGGACGGCTTGGAGCTGGCCATAAGTCGCTTGCGTGGCTTCACTACAACTCTCGAACTCTCTCGCGGTCCTGCTTCCAAGTCTAACTCTGCCTCTCTCATTATAGCTACGACGACATGTACGGCGAACCATGGCACGAGATTCAATCTACATGTCAAGAGCGAGGGTTGCATAATTGCAAGAGGATTATATGCATCTCTTCACGTGCTATTCAAATGCTGCCAAAAGGCATCGCTCGCTCGCATTGCACCATTCCGCCATCACAGTCTTCCGCAGCGTCTCTCACACCTTCATAGCCAACGTCGATATTGTGTACTGAGCGATGATGCATATCTCAACTCCTGCCCTTACTGTATGAGACACCGGCTTGGCTCGGCAGAGTTGAGGCCGATATAGCACCTCCACCTCGGATCATGCAGCATTCAACAAAGTCCTCCATAGCAAAAGCGGCACCAAATGGGCGATCCGCATCCCGCCTCGACCAGACTGTGAGCGTATGACTACCGAACTGCATCCGTCAGGCACAGCATGTTGAAATTGCCCCTCATTACAGTAAACCCAAACTGCGGAGAGATTCAGGAACATGATGTCAATCCTTGCAGCGGATGTGACCTTCGAGATGACCACCGCTTCGTGCAGGTGCAACGCTGGAGAACTCTCTACAAGTATTGTAAGTCAAGGCATCTTCCAGACCTTGCTCAGACCATGTAAGTAGTTCTGTTTGACTGCTTCGTATTAACCATGGCAGCTGTGTGGCTTCTCTGGCCTTTGATACATCTGGCAGCAGCCCAGCACGACTACTCTCAATATGTCAATCCTTTTATTGGAGGCGAAGGACCGATTCCAGGACTTGCCTTTGGCGGCGGCGATATCTTCGTTGGAGGAGCATTGCCATTCGGGGTGGCTAAAGTAGGAATCGACACCTACGAAACGAATCTCAGCTATGCCACCATCAACGGAGGCTGGACGCCTGAGGGCCTGGTCACTGGAGTCTCCATGATGCACGAGTCGGGCACTGGAGGTGCTCCTAAATATGGCATTATTTCTCAAATGCCGTTGACATCTTACAGCGCGCCAGTCAATTTGCTTGACAATACAACATATTGGCAGGAAAGGGTTGGCAATGACAATGCCAGTGTGGGCTATTTCTCGACTCGTCTCAAGAATGATGTGACAATACAACTCGCTGGAGCTCGGCACAGCGGCATCATACGGTACGATTTTCCTGCCGGCGAGAAGCATGTGCTGGTCGACGTTTCACACTTCCTTCCGGACGCTCTTGGATCGAGCTATCAACAGTACTACTCTGGCGGCGCAATTGAGATTCACAATGGAAGCAAGCAGTACACAGGATATGGTTCGTACGGAGGAGGCTTTAGCGGGAGTGCCCCTGCTATCACCTACTTCTGCGGCGAATTTGAAGAGGCGCCATCTGAAGCCTTGACTTTTCGAGGGCGAAGCACATTGCCGTTTCGAGACCAACACGTCTTATCAGATGAGCCAATTCCACACCCGACCTTCAGGAATCGGAGCCGAGAGGAGTCTGGGCCATTGACCGATCGCGTGGGAGCCATCTTCTCTTGGCCCGAAAGCTCGAACCCCACTACACTGAGATCTCGAATTGGAATTTCGTTCATCTCTGCAGAAAAGGCCTGTCAATTCAAGGACAATGAGATTAAATCTTGGAATCTCAATGATACTGTGGATGCTGCTGTCAAAGAATGGAACAGCGATGTCTTCTCGAAGATTCAAGTGCCCACCGACTCGTCCCAAAATCGAACAAACCTGGTACTCCTCTACTCCAGCCTTTACTTCACGCACCTCATGCCCTCAGATCGCTCGGGCGAAAACCCACTGTGGGAGTCAGAGGACTCCTGGGACGACTTCTACACATATTGGGATACCTTCAGATGTACGGTGTCTCTCTACCACCTCATTCAGCCAGAGTACTATCAAAGCATGATCCGTGCCACGATCGACATCTGGAAGTATGAAGGCTTCATGCCTGATGGACGTAGCGGCAACTACAACGGCCTCGTGCAGGGAGGAAGTGACGCAGATAACGTGCTCGCAGACGCCTACATCAAGAAGCTCCCCAACGTCAACTGGACAGAGGCCTACATGGCCATGGTGAAAGACGCCGAAGTCGTCCCATTCAACACGTACAACCAAGTCGACAACACCAATGGCATCCAACAAGGCCGCGGTGCTTTGAAAGACTGGCTCGAACTCGGCTACCTCAGCGTAGACCGATCCACACGCAGCATCTCTCGCACGATCGAATACTCCCTGAATGATTACTCTCTAACTGTGCTTGCGAAAGACCTCGCACCCAACGACGTCGATAAGTACATGAACCGCTCAGCCAACTGGCAAAACCTCTGGTCCCACAACCTCACCCACAAGGGCTTCACGGGTTTCCTCGCGCCCCGTCTCTCCAATGGCCCCTTCAACTTGACAGACTACAATCCTGCCCTTTGCGGCGGATGCGAATGGTCCTCCATCACGTATGAAGCTACACCCTTCGAATACGGCTTCACAGTCCCGCACGACATGCAAACCCTCATAACCTTCTGCGGTGGACCCGACGAATTCGAGAAAAAACTAGACTACATCTTCCAACCCAACACATCCGAACAAAACCTCGGCGCCAACGGAGCCGGCATCAACACCATAATGAACATCGGCAATGAGCCGGACTTCGCCACACCGTATGAGTGAGTAGTCTATCCCGCATATACAGAGAAACTCAATGTTTCTTGACTAATCCATCCTGATCAGATATCATTACATCAACAAACAATCCAAATCCGTCAACCAATCCCGCTCCCTCGCCAACCAATTCTTCAAAAACGCCCTCTACGGCGTCCCCGGAAACTCCGACGCAGGCGCCCTAAACTCCTGGCTAATCTGGCAAATGCTAGGCCTCTATCCCGTCGTAACACAACCCGTCTACCTGCTAAACTCCCCCTGGTTCAGCGATATAAACATGACGATCAACGGAAATGCGACGTTGAGGATCAGGGCGACGGGGTTGGATAATGCGGATAGGTACTTTGTGCAGGGGGTGAAGATTAATGGGAAGGAATGGGATAGGAATTGGTTTGAGCATGAGGATGTTATGGTTAATGGGGGGACGATTGAATTTGAGATGGGGAGGAATATGATGATTTGGGAGGCGGGGGATGTACCGCCTAGTCCGGGACATTTTGAGAAGTCGACGATGGCGTGAGGGGCGGTGATGATAGTCTATGAGAGACGGGAGGGTGATGTAGATGACGAGGTAAATGAAATGACGATCATTGTTAGATCACGAGCCGGTCCTCGCTGTCGATATGTGTGTGTATGCTGTTGTCTAAGAATGTCTTGAGCGAGTCTTCACCCAGTACATGGCCAATTCATTGCAAGATCTCAACCCTCTCTACGCAGTCTCAGCGCTCCAAACAGGGACATCTGTGCCTTCTTGCGACTGTGATATTGATACTCCCTCCACAGACGGTGGAGCTTCCGCAACACGAGGCCATCCCTTGCCACCTGTCGATAAGACTGCTGTCGTGTCCAGGTCCTTCGTAAACCACCTCTCCCTCCTCGTAGAAGCCCTCTGTCCACCTTCGAGCGCACTCCTCGCTGCTCTTGTCGTCCTGGCCCTTTTTGCTTTCCTCCCATCCGAGCCTAGCAGATTGAGTCGTTCGCGCTGCTCTTCAAGCGCTTGGTCGTATTGCACAATTGAGCGGACGTAGGGTGCGAGATCCAAGGTGATGGTGTCTAATGGGCCATCAAAGACGGATTGCTGGAGTCCCGGATTGGCGAGGGAGATCTCCGCAGGTGCAGAGATGGCATCAAAGCAGGCGAAGGCTTGTCTGGAGAGGATTTCGGTTGCTCCATGCTTTCCCGATCTGATCTCTGGGATTCGAGCTAGGATTCGATCAGGGTCACAGTTGTCGCTGCCGTAGTGTTGTTCGAAAGCTGATGCGGTCATGGTGATAGCCAAGTGCTTGCTCATGTCTGAGTAGTCGACGCTTTCATCTGTCTGCAGGAGCCGCATACCCTCGATATAGTTGACGCGAGCTTTGTCAGTGAGTTCGGGGAGAGTTGGGTCAAGAGGCGCTGTATCAGAGAGACCGATCGCGGCGCACGCGTCTGTCGCACTCAGCATATCCGCAAAGCGCGACAATTTCTTGATCTGGCGACGCCGGGTATCGGCAGTCAACACGGCTTCATCACGTTCAATCGCATCGATATCGGGCTGCGGATCCCAGCCGAGCGCTGTAGAGGGCTCGACATCGAATTCGTCCCAAGCCCATTGCAAAGCGTCTTCTGGGAATGGATCAAAGGCCGGGGTCAGGCCCATACCTTGTCGGTAGGTGTCATCGCTCACTACGCGAAGTTTTCGCCCGTGTTGGTCGACATCTGAGCCCGGTGGCCATCGTTGGTAGATCCAGCCCAGGCCTTCTCGTGGGTCTCCTACCGCCATCTGACACCAGTAGTCGAGCTCGGTCAGACTTGCTCGTAGGTCGCATTTGTGATGTTCATAAAGCGACACTATCGCCTTCCGCTTCAGGAGATGGCCCTCAGCTGCCGCCACAAGTAGCATGTAATCAGCTGCTAAATCGACTGGCGGTTGTCTGAAGCGCAGAATCGCGTGCAGCGACATTGCTTGTAGAGGCACAAGGTCTTCGTCATTGCATGTCATGACGAAGGGCCGTTTCGACGTCGTGATGAGCTTGAAAATGGTCGTCCAGAATTCCTTGTCATCCTTGAAAAGTACATCGACTTCCTCGAGCAATATCATTGACTGCTGTTGGTCTTTGGGCGGCTTCTTGAGCGCTTCTTGAACGGCCTTCAGTGTCTTCTCCTGGACGACCCTCTTCGGCTGCATTGATTTGGGCTTCGCTGCTGGCTTCGTGGATGGTTTAAAGAAGGCGCTCATCTTTCCCTGCCTTCCGCTTTGAAGGTCCTTCTGGAAGGCTTCGTCCATGTGGCTCGGCTCCTCTGCAACGGTAGGTTGCTCGGTCTGTTGAGATCCGTGATGCTTCACCAGGTGGTTTTCAGTCATGTCACCAACTCTGTCAAGAACATCCTTGCCACTTCTTCGCTCGCTCGAGCTGATCTCAAATACCTTGAAGCCCAGCTCCTTAGCAATGGCATACGCTGCTGCTGTCTTCCCGCATCCTTGGGGTCCGCTGAGAAGGACTGCATTGCTGAGCTTAGTACCATCGTTGACAATCTGTACAACGCTCTTGTTCGCCCGTTGGCCAATCGGACTTGTCTGAGCTGAGTCAACTACTTCGCTCATCTCATGCACATCTTCATCACTGTCCACCAAGAAGTCGTCCATCTCGTCGGCTTTCTTCTTGCGTTTCTTCTTGGGCTTTTCACTTTTTGAACCTATTGTCTTTGGTAGAGGTGCGGCTCCTCCGACGGTCTGCACAGCCAAAGAGTTCAGCCATTCTCTGAGAAGAGACATCTCGTGATCCGGCTGCAGCACATCGGAGGAAGACAGAGGCGCATATTTCTGAGGCCAAGCCATATTCTCGCCCCTCAATTCGTCAAATGCGCTCAAAATTTGCGGTATCCTCCCGTGGAGGCTTTTCAATGCTGGGTGCGCTTGTTGTTGGGACGAAGCATAGGACAACTCATCCGCTTGCTCGTCTCGGAGAGAGCACGACAGCTCGCAGGCAATCCTTCCCGCTATCTCCTGGCCAGAGATGAGCAATCGATCAGGTACGGCCAGATTATTGTCAGGGTCATGGAACGCGTCTGGACGTAGCTTTCGATCTTGTTCCAAGGTAAGTTGTGACTTGAAGCGCTCGAGGATCGATTCTTCCGGTTGCATTGGTCGCCTAGCGTGCTTACGCTTCCGCTGATGGAACGAAGAATCGACGCCACCATCGCCGTTGACTGTTCTATCGCTCGAGTCCTCGAGTCCGCGTACATGGATCAAGCCTTGACTAGGAAAAGGTGCTTCTGTTGCTCCTGGGTGCTTGATCATATGGCGATCTCTCAAAAGAGCCGAGCCGAATGTCGGAACATCCCTAGTCACGTCGTGTACACGATCTGCCAGAGCCTGCATACGAAGCTTACCGGGTGTGACAGCAGACGCCTTGCGGGGTGACTCTTGCTTGGGAGGAGCCACGTCTTCCTGCTCTTTGCTGCGGCTGAAGAACGGATGGGTCTTGGCTACTTTCTGCGGTGTTCGTTTCTTTGGAGTGCTCTTCTTTGGCGTCGTGGGTTTCATGGGTGTCTTCGGCAATTCTATCGTCTCTTCGCCTTCCCAGATCTGAGTAATTTTCTGGCCGACCCTTGACCGACTTTCTTCATCTAACCCATACTTCAGTCTGACGATGAGAGTCTTCCCAGCACCGGACTCTGCCACTTTTCGCTGCCGACCACGTCGCTTCGCAGGCTGCGGCAGAGCCGCGTCCTGCTCTTTGGGCTTTTTGGTAGGCGGTGAGCTGAACTTTCCATTGGCATTGAGGCGAAGCACCTTCTTGGGCGGAGTCTTCGGTGTTGAAGCAGTTGGTGCTATTCCCCTTTCGCTCTCATGCTCGCTTCTGTCGCTCATAGGCAAAGGAGAGGATCTTGGAATGATGACCTGTGGTGATTGTCTGCCATCTCCACCTGCAGTCGCCTGCACGTCCTCCGCTCCGCTCAACAGCTTGTCGTCCTCCGAACCCACATTCACCGATTCGTATTCGCCAGTCCGCCTTCTTTTTCTACGATCAAGATTGCTGTCCAATTCTGATTTGCTCTCGTCTGCCGTAATATTTTGTTTCGGATTGGCGATTTGGCTCAAGGTCCTTTGTATCTTGCCTTTTGCCTGCTCGTTCCTTGGCTTGCGTTTACTGCTCGCTCGCGTTGGCTTGCTTTCGATCGGCTCGGGCCCGTCGCTTGGTATATACTCAGCGTCATCTTTCACTGGTATGGGAGGAGGTTGTTCGTCCTCCACATTTACATGGCCTGTTCCCATCAGCTGCGTTCGCGTGTTTCAATGCCACAGTCGCTGACCATTCGCTCGCTTGAAGAACGGATGCACGTTCTTGTCGCTGTCTGCGCCCATGGCACGGAGGACTGCTGCTGTTGCCATCCACCATCTGATCTCATGATATATCAGTCTTTCGTTGACGTTGTTGTCGTTGTAACTGAGAGTTGTGAAGATGTCCGCTCGAGTCTTGAGATCCAGTCGCGTCTCTGACGACACGCGCCAGCACTTTGAGAGCGCGTTTAGAGTTCGGTATCGCTATTCGGCAGACTAACCGAAAGCTTCCGGCTCGCTTAAAGTTTGGCTTCAAATTAGAGAAAATACATCCGACCAGCTCTTGAACATATGCAGCATTTGTCTGCTCGCAGCAATGTCAGGAGGAATTGAGGAGCCGTACACGATCGCATCACTTCCAAAGCCGCTTGATGCTGAGAATGGGCGCATACATACCGGCGTCGTACACAGCTTGAATGCTTCGCGAAAGAGAAAGCGGCACGAGATCGCAATTGGAGTTGACGGAGAGAGTGTCAACATTTACAATGTATGAAGACACTCTGCAACTCTCTTTACTCAGAGTGTTGACTATTCTCTAGGTGCAAAATCAAGGCATAGCCAGCTCATACGCCATACCGCCCCAATCCTACTTGGCCGCTCCGCCATGCTCCATCTACTGCAAACGAACGAAGCCTCTCCCGAGCCAGCGATACACCTATCTGGCTGTACGAAATAGCCCAAAGGACCAAAAGGTACGTTTGATAGGGATAGCAGAGGACCTTGGCAAACCTCAGAATGAAGAAGCGGAACCAAGGGCGCCTGTGCGGACAGAGCGAAAGCTTCGACATGGGAATGTTGCGGGGCTAGATGTAATTCCCACAGCCGACTTGAAAGAGCTGAGGCCAGCGATCGTGGTCTCATATCGGAATGGAGATGTGGATTGTGTTGCTGGAGATCTCGGACAGACACGGTGGGAGCATACAAGCCAGGCCAATGTCGAGGTTGAATACGCTACCGTCGTCGATTTCGAGACAGCTCGCAGAGGCTTGTTGAAGAATCGCGAGGACGTGCTGGCGCTTGTCGAGTCCTCAAACGCTACGAATGGCAGTGTCGACGCGCCCCCACTGCTCTGTCAAATTACGAGATCGGAAGAGAAACGCCATTTCAGGGTATTTGCGCTTAGGAACGTTGCAGGGATGACATTGCAAGGGCAAAGGTCACCTCTGGAAGAGCTTGTGGAATATCATCTGCCGGATCGACAATCACAGTCTGAATTCCAATATGAACTGCACCCCGGATCTGGTATGCTGTACCAAAAGTTAGGCCTGCGCTTCGCAGTTTATGACCTCTCTGGCACGGTGCTGAAGACCGTAATGGAGCTCGGCAAGAAAGTCTCTCAGCAGGTCGAGAGCTTTACACGTGTCTCCGCTGGCGCAGTCATTACTGTTGGTCAGAATAGAGTCTCCGTCCACGATACGAAATTTGGCTCCGTCATGGACTCGCTGGCCTTATCAACAAGCAAGACCCACGGAAAGCCCCCCAAACTTACTTTGCTCTCTAATTTTACGGACCTCGGTGTTGTTGCTGCGCTCTCTGGTACGGATCTCGTTGCGCTCCAACTTGGCGAATCCCTCGAAGATGCCAGAAAATCGAGACCGCATGGGGCACTACTTGGAGACGTGTTTGGAAAGGGCAAATTCAGTGGCGAGGCGCAGCAGCTTGATGCTTTTGACGGCAAAGAAAGGAAGATTCGTCGTTGGGAAGCGTGGATAGCAGAGGTGGACCAACTCGTAGCAGCAGACGATGTTCAAGGTCTGGAGGCACGAGTCAAGCGCGATATCGCACTCAAACAACCCGGAGAATTGTCTCTGACGAACGGAATGAGCAACGGTCACTCTGCTGCTGCAAGTAGAAAAGATTGGGACTTGCTACCTCAGCACTTCGACCCGCAACATCTCAACCGCAGGAAGACTGTCTACATTCTTGGCAAGGTCTTTGCTTGGCGGTCGAAGCACAGCGGCTTTGTGCTTGGACAAAAGCATCTGCAGCTGGTAATCACCTCTCGCAACATTCTTCGCTGGCTCGCTTTGGCGGGCTATCTCACATCGGTCGAAGTCGAGCATGCTCTTCCGCAGACATCTGGCGAGTTTAGCGCACGTCCTTATATTGCTCCGGGCGATATCACAAGAGCCATAAGCGACGCCGATCCGAGCTTTGAACTGCTTTGTGCCCTCGTTGCCTTACCGACGTACTGGGATTTGCACGAAGTCGTCCAAGGAGTCAAAACTCTGATTGAATCCTTCGAGGATCAGACTCAGCCCGGAGAAAGCGACCGTCTCTTGACCACCGGTGATGTTGATATGGCAGACGCCGAGGACGACCGATCTGAAGCACAAATCGAAGCGCAGGAGCTGGCAGCGCTGAGAGAAGTTGAACGCGTTACAAACGTCCTTGAAGGTGGACGCACACGGAGCAACGCCTTTCGCCGATGCATCGATCGACTGCTCGAATTCTCTCATGCGGACATTGCAAAGGCTATGCGTATGCTAATGTCGCAGGACGAAATCATCTTCTTGATCCATATCATGCGCGTCGAGCTCTCTAACGGAGGCTGGACGAAGATGTATGATGGGACTACCGAAGATGACGTGGATCCTGACTTCACCGGCTTAGGAGAAGCAGTCGAATTGTCTCCCAGCGACCAAGCCATACGGACCATTGCGACGATGATCAGCTGCGCGATTGACGCCATCGGACTGAGCGGATGGCTTGTTGGACAAAGCGGCAGCGACTGGTCGACTTCCGAGCTCATCAAAAGCATACAGAACGAGACCAGCGCCGTGATTGAAGGCATTTACTACGCCGAGACACTTGATACCCTGCTGAGGGACATCCAAAGAACGGCCGCCAGCGCCCAGCAGAACTCGCTCAAGCGAAAGCAGGATGCGCTCGATTTGACGCCTGAGCAGACACTGATGCCTCTTGGTGGCCGACTGGATCCTCCAATTCTTGCGGACGGCAAGAGAAGCAAGAAGGCTTTGGAGTACGAGCAGAAGAATCGCTCTGTCGGAAAGTATTCCTTCGAGCAGATTAGAATTTAGCTAGCGCGACGAAGGCAACGCCAAGTGAAGTCTGGCATCGACCTCACCTCTCAAATCAATCTGCCTTCAGTATTTCCAACCGCGCCTACTCCGCCTTCGCGCGCCTCGTGGTCATGCAATCTATAGCGAAGCATTTCTTCAACTCGAAGGTCTGCGCTGCAGCACGTGCAACCAGGATGTTCGTTGCCAAGATGGAGATGCATCCGCCGCCCAGACGCCATCACCGCTTCTGGTCCGATGTCCTGGTTCTCTACACACCGCAGGCTGGGCAACAACTCCATCGCCGACCCCGCCGTCCTGCCTCTTTCCAGAATTTTCAAGCGTTGAGCGAATCAATAGAATGGAGCTAATCTTTCCACGTGCCTTAACTTTCATACCGGCGAGGTCGAAGGCCTGCTGCTTCTGCAGGAACAGATGGCACAGACTTCAGCTCGACTGGGTCCTAGCTTCGTGCAACACGATCACCTGCAGGAAGATGTTGCGACTACATCAGGCCGACCACGTCCGGTCTGCGCATGTTCGGACGTTCTGCTGCTCTCACTCTGGAAGGCATTGCGCTCCAGTGTAACAGAGATCTTTTACTTCTTCACTGAAAGGGGCTCTGCGAAGCAATATACCAAAATCTCTTTACTTCGCTTTCAAGACTCTCTCATACTGCACTCATGAAGCTCGTACTAGCATCAATGGCCTTCGGCCTGGCAGCAGCTGCTCCAACGGCTCAACAGGGAGACAATAAATGGAGACAAAAGCCAGTCTCAGGAATCAACGTCCAGCTAGGCCCGAGACCGTTTTACTTGGTAGACAACATGGACGAAGGGCCATTGAAAGACAAGCTTGAGAGCTGCTCAGAAGGACCTTTCAGAACCAGCAGCTTCTCAATCTCGCATCGTGGAGCACCGCTCATGTTTCCAGAGCATAGCAAGGAAGGCTATCACGCAGCAGCAAGAATGGGAGCCGGTACGCCAACCAATTTCCAAGTAGCGGAGAACCACTCATTGATCGCGATCCAGGCATAATCGAATGCGACGTCTCCTTCACCTCCGATCTCGAACTAGTCTGTCGCCATTCTAACTGTGACCTTCACTACACAACCGACATCCTCGCGCACCCGGATCTAGCAGCCAAGTGCTCAGAGCCATTCACCCCGTACGACGCAGAAACAGGCACTCCCGCCTCAGCAAAGTGCTGCACCTCCGACATAACCCTCACCGATTTCAAATCCCTCTGTGCCGAAATGGAAGCGACTACCTTTAATGCTGTCAATACGAGTCAGTTTTCTGGACGTATTGGAAGTACACCCGACTGGAGAACAGACATGTACGCCTATTCCTGCGCCGAAACTATGTCCCTCAACGACCATATCGACCTCGTAGAATCCTACAACGGGCTGCTAAACTTCACCGCTGAGGCGAAAACGCCCGAAGTCCCCATGCCGTTCGTCGGTCCAGACGGTTCCAACTACACTCAGGAAGATTTCGCGCAACAAATCGTCGATACCTTCCTCGAAGCCAACATCGCTCCAGAGAGAGTCTGGCTCCAATCCTTCCTCTCAGACGACATCTTCTACTGGATCTCCAACGATCCGGAATTTGGAAAACAGGCCGTCTACCTCGACGAGCGCGCAGATTTGTCCTCAACCGGCTACGACGAAGCCGTCGCTTCCCTCCCCTCCCTCGCATCCCGCGGCGTCCGCATAATAGCCCCATCAATCTGGCAACTGCTCACCCTCTCCCCTGACAACAGCACAATAATCCCTTCAACCTACGCCACAGCCGCGAAAGAAGCAGGGTTAGAGATTATCACGTGGTCGTTTGAACGGTCTGGGCCGTTGGAGGTTGATGGGGGAGGGTATTATTATAGCAGTGTAGCGGAATTGATAGATAATGATGGAGATGAGTTTACGGTGATTGATGTCATGGCGCAACAGGTGGGTGTGAGCAAGATTTTTGCGGATTGGGCGGGGACGGTTACGTATTATGCGAATTGTTTTGGGTTGGATTGAGGGGAGAAGGGAAGGGAGTGAGTGGGTGGGTGGAAATGCTAGACTCCCTCTATAGAATAGGGTCATTATGAACTAAGGTACGTCCGAGTTGAGGTTATCCATCTCTCCATTACTACTTCCTGTACGGATTGTTTGAAACTACTTCATATCGTAGAGCGAGGTGAGTATTCTTTATTAGACATTACTAAAATGTTGATTACGGTGATATCATGTTAGACAAGCGTTTGCGCAGAATCCCTCCAATCCATCTCATCCTGCTCTTCGACTGTAGCCAAAGTCGCCATAATGGTAGGCGGTCTTCCCACTCGAGAATTCGTCCCTGGCTCCAGTAGCTCCACTACTTCCCAATGTCCATGACTTCGTGCAATGGCCAGAGCCGTCATACCATTGACGGCTTTGATATTCAAGTCGGCACCCTCGGTTTGCAGGTGGCGTGCGAGTTGTGTATTGCCAATTCGAGCAGCGTACATCAGGGGAGTAAGGCCAAGCGTATCGCGCTTGTTGATGTCAGCACCCGCGATAAGGAGCTTCGCTGCGATGAGGGCTGCATCAAAGTATGTTGCATGGCTCTCGCAGGCAAAGTGAAGTGCAGTGCGATTGAAAGCATCCTGAGCAGTAACAGACGCATTGTAATCTGTCAAAAGAGTGACCATACCGACGTGGCCGTTTGCGCCAGCGCACATAAGAGGTGTGCGACCGTGACAATCTGTCAGTGCTTGGATATGAGAGTTGACGTCCGCGCCAGCCCTCAAGAGATAGCGAGCAACTATATCGAAGCCTGACTCTGCTGCGATGTGCAAAGCAGTCTTGCCAGACGTATCGATCTTGTGAATGGATGCGCCATACTCTAGGAGCAGCTCAACTGCTGCCGCACGGTTGTGTCTGACGTTGTAGAATAACAGGCTGTCGTCATCGTATGCGCTGTCTGGTTCGAGGCCAGCGGACAGCATGAGTCGTAAACTGGTAGCATCGGCGCTGTCTGCGGAATCCCTCAAATAGGGCACCATCGCAGTGCTTCCTCGATGCAGCTTCGCACCGGCCCGAAGAAGCATGGTGACAACCTCTTGGTTAGCCTGGGCCAATGCGAGGTCTATGGGAGGGCGCGGAATGCATTCTGGGTTGGCAGAGTTCGGGTCCACTCCGAGATCGAGCAGTGCTCGAATGGCGCGTAGAGAGCCTGCCGAAGAAGCAAATCGAAGCGCGGCATTTTGGCAATTCTCGCATGTATGAGATTGCTTGGTGATAATGATCTGGCGAATGGCAGCGTCGTCATCTTTAAGAGCTTTGAGGACGATTCGGCTTTTGATCGCAGGACATTCAAGGCCCACAGCGAGCGTCTCCTTGGATGCATTGCTACTGTCGCTGAGGCTAGTATCCGAGAGCTTAACAGCAAGATCATCAACCTCAGTGGGATGCACGTACGTAGGGCAGGAGCGATATGACAAGAGGCTCCAACGCGACAAAAGAGAGCACCAGCTATCGCGGTCACCTGGTAGGCTGGCTGGTGGCCGATTTCGGGTCTCATTGTGCCTGTTGGCGGCTACAACAAACCCATCCAGGTACTGAAGCAGTTGAAACTTTTCCCAAAGCCGAAGGTCGGATTCGTAACGCTGCATCATTGCATCTCGAGCCCAGTACGCTATGTCTCCAGAGTATGAGGCCTCGAACTCGCAAAGCCAGCCATCGTGTTTACCAGAGTCTGTGTGCCGTCGAAGGTCGTCCTTGAACATGAATCGAACTTTACATGTCGAGCAAGAGTACCCTGGCTCGGGTGGATACTTTAGATGCTGCGCAGCGTGAGCTAGCACCTGTCTCGCGGTATTGCCAACACAGCTTCCGCAGAGGTCGCAACTTGACCCCAGTCGTACTGAATTAGTGACTGCATTTACTGCTCGTGCGCGAATCCGTCTGCGCACTTGGAGCTCGACCGAAGACAGCTGATATTTGGGGTTTGTGCTCGCTCGCAGCTGTAGGTCCTGCCATCCTCCAGGTCCAGTCAGGACCGGCAGGGAAAGTTGTCGTGGTTCGCTATAATCAGGCTTTGATGCAGCGAACTCTTCGTTGATGGAGGATAGTTGCTGGATGGCTCGGCGGGGTGTGGACGCAATCGACTTGGCTTCGAGATGTCCCCGCTGCTCTCTCGACGGTGCTCGCTGACCATCTCTGGTATTTTGTTTGGATTCAAGCGCCGATCGCCTATTAGATACAGCATGGTAGGAGTTGGCGATATTTGGAGAAGCTTCCGCAGCCACAGCGCAGGAGCGATTCTTCTTTGCCGAGAGGTGACCTTTGAGGGCATCAGACCTGCATTGCAGGCCGCAGCCAGGACAAGCAACTTTGCGCTTCCCCAAGTGTCGATCCAGCGACTCCTTGCGCTTGAACATCTTGGTACAGCAGATGCAAGGGTATCTGTTGGATCCATGGACCTCATCCAAGTGACGATTCAACAGGAAAGTTCGATCGAAGACCTTTGGGCACTGTGGGCAGAGCAATAGACCTTTGATACTGGAGGCTGAAGTGGCAGTAGAGTCAGGCTGAAGCGACTCTCGCCGTCGCTTCGTAGGCGTTGACTCGCAGTCTGGGAGAGAGCGCTTGCCATGCACGCTATGGGTGCGTTCTGAGAGTACCGAGTTCTTGCTCTCAGAAGCCGGTGGCGTAGAAGCTGGAGTCAAGACACTTGCTGAGCCTGTGTCCTCGGACGACAAGATTGAATTTCCGTCCGGCGAAATACCGCTCGATTTGGTCGTCTCGTCTGACTCAGTCTTGGGCGTAGAGCCGAACGGTTCCTGCTGTGCTTTGGTCTCAGTGTCGTCGCCAAAGACGTCGAATATCATTCTGTGAGATTAGCTTTGTGGCTCAAACGGCGATAGTCGGTCAGTGAACGAGAGTAGATGAAACGGGAGACGAGAAGGCGTGAGAGGAGGAGATCCTGTACAGGAAGAGTACTTAAGGCCCATTTTGAGGCCGCACTTTGGAGGTGAGCTAACGCCTCTCCGGTCAGCTCACGCGAGTGTGTGCATACCGCAAGGCTGAGGCACGGCGAGGTATGTGTTTGAGGTCAGTCTGAAACGTGAGAGGATTCTTGGTGGTGCTCTAACGCCAAAGGGTGTGGTGTTCAGCTTGAGACGCAGGAGCCCAGCAGCGAGCCGAGCTTGCGAGTGAAGTCATCACAGCAAGTCCGTCCTAGCTCCGATGCCTTATCGAATGTACCATACCCGATAGCACAGAACAACTCTCCAAGCACACAGCATATTCGACGAGCAATAGACAATGGGCTTCGTGTCACCCAGCGACCGATGAAACCCTCTTCCAGCGTCCCGAGTGCGACGTCCGAGCCTCAGTCCGCCCAAACACTCCGAACTCCCTCCAAAGGATCCAGTCCCGACCGCAAGCGCAAGCGTCCCGCCAAACACCTCGAAACAGACGAATCTCATCCTCCATCACAAGCTCGCAACGGCATCGGCTCTCTGTTCAAGAGCGCCCAGCAGCATCAGGCCAGCGGTGGTGCATCTGCGACTCCTCGCAGCAGCAAAAGGCAGAAGCAGCGTCTCGGAACGCCACAAGCACTCCCTCCCAGTGCCATGTATTCGTTTAGCTCTCGATCGCCGCAGGCAAACGGCAGCGGGACCATCGATCTGACCAATGGCTCGTCACCCATATCATCGCAAGCAAGACGGGTTAATGGTGCAACGAAACCATCAGGTATCAACCCGCATACAGGAGCTAAGAAGTTGGTGGTCAAGGGCTTGAAGACGAACAAGAACTGGGACAGCAAGGCCTATTTGGAAAAGATCTGGAGCCAGCTGGATGAAGCACTGGCTTTGATTTTCAAGGACGGCCATGACGGTTTCAGTAAGGAGGATCTATACCGTGGCGTAGAAAACGTCTGCAGGCAAGGCGGGGCATCAACTCTCTTCTCTCGCCTGGATCAGCGGTGCACACAACATGTCCAGGACAGCATCCGTCACAACCTTCTCAAGAAATTGAACGAGGATAACATCTCCATTTTGAAAGCCGTACTTGCCGAATGGACCCGTTGGACGAAGCAGATGACCACGATACGAGCCATATTCTTCTTCTTGGACCGATCTTACTTGCTGTCATCGAGCAAAGCTACGCTGGATTCATATACGCCTCAGCTATTCCGAATGGTGGTTTACAATGCGGATGGCCTCAAATCGAAAGTGGTTGATGGGGCGTGTGCGCTTGTCACATCAGACCGTAAGCAAGCGAAGACACTTGATAAAGATCTTTTCCGGCAGGCCGTCGATATGTTCCATTCGTTACAGACCTATACATCTTCCTTTGAACCCCGATTCCTCGCCATCAGTCAGCAATACGTAGACGAGTGGTCGAATCAGATGATCGTAGACAAGAGCATCCCGGAATATGTCGCTCTCGCTGACGGACTCATGGCAACCGAGATGGAACGATGCGAGCAATTCGAGTTGGATAGCAGTACAAGACGGGAGCTCCTCACTCTACTGGAAGACCATCTAATTCAGCAGAAGGAGGCTGATCTTGTCGAGTACGAATCCCTGGCATCAATGCTGGACAAGAATGCCATGACTGACCTCACATCCCTCTACGCACTTTTGAAGAGAAGGAGGCTGGGCGATAAACTTCGGCCTGCTTTCGAAAAGTGGGTTGATGAGACAGGAACGAGTATCGTGTTTGGCAAAGACGACGACATGGTCATCAATCTTCTCGCGCTCAAACGCAGGCTGGATCAAACGTGGAAGGTTGCGTTCCAGCGTGATGAAAGCTTAGGTCACGGCCTTCGCGAGACTTTTGAATCGTTCATCAACAAGACGAAGAAGGGAGACGCTACTTGGGGTACTGACAACACCAAAGTGGGTGAGATGATTGCCAAGTATGTGGATCAATTACTTCGCGGTGGTGCGAAAGCCATACCGGAGATGCTCACAGCACGGCGATCATCAAGCATCACAGGGCCGGTTGGCGAAGCTGCGGCCCCAGCAGAGGAAGACAACGAAGATGCAGATGTCGATGAAGATGCTGAAGTCAACATTCAGCTCGATCAGGTTTTGGATCTCTTCCGCTTCCTCCACGGAAAGGCCGTCTTCGAGGCATTCTACAAGAAAGACCTCGCTCGTCGGTTACTCATGGGCCGAAGTGCATCTGCAGATGCCGAGCGCAGTATGCTTACCCGTTTGAAGACAGAATGTGGCAGCGGCTTCACACAAAACCTGGAGCAGATGTTCAAGGATATCGAGCTCGCAAGAGAAGAGATGCAGTCATACAAGCAGCGTCTTGAAGATCGTGTTGGGTATGAGAAGGGCAAGCACGTCGACCTCAGTGTCAACATTCTGTCTGCTGCAGCCTGGCCGACATATCCAGACATTGCAGTCCGGGTGCCGATGAGCATCCAAAAGGCGATCGACGACTTTGAGCTCCACTACAAGAGCAAACATACTGGTCGTAAGCTTGACTGGAAGCATGCTCTTGCTCATTGTCAAATGAAGGCAGCCTTCAACAAGGGTAGCAAGGAGTTGGTGGTCTCAAGCTTCCAAGCGATTGTGTTGCTCTTGTTCAATGGGCTCGGGCCAGATGACAAGCTGGACTACTCCTACATCCTGTCCGAGACAAGACTGCGTAAGCAATTCCTCAACTTCAATGGTATCATATACTAACATCTCCCAGCCGAAGCCGAAGTCAAACGAACCCTCCAATCCCTCGCCTGTGCACGCCTCCGTCCTCTCACCAAACACCCCAAAGGCAAAGAAATCAACGACACCGACACCTTCACCATCAACCCCACGTTCGAACACCCCAAATACCGCGTCAAAATCAATCAAGTCCAACTCAAAGAAACCAAAGAAGAAAACAAGGAAACCCACATGCGTGTCGCCGAAGATCGGAACTTCGAATGTCAGGCGGCTATTGTGAGGATTCTGAAGAGTCGCAAGACGATTTCGCATTCGGAGTTGGTGAGTGAGGTTATTAAGGCGACGATGAGTAGGGGTGTGTTGGGCGTGGCGGATATCAAGAAGAATATTGATCGGTTGATCGAGAAGGATTATATGGAGAGGGAGGAGGGGAATATGTATTCTTACATAGCGTAGTCTGGCCAGACGACGAGGTGATGTAGACTGGATAGACAGAACGTAGTAGACAATCATGAATGTACGTTCCATGAAGCAGATACGGAAAGCTTTCGTGCAAAAGGTCCACTCCACTACAGCACAAAGAAAATTGCAACTCTGAGACCTCAACTTTCACACATCCATCTTCCACCTTCACATCCACAATGCATCATACCAACATCAAAAAACATCTTCGAAAACCAAAAAGGAACTGAATGCGGTTGATAGTGCGATCTCCGCAACGCAAAAAAAGAATCGCATGCGGTTGATTGCATCAACCAGTGTCGCCATGATGAATTGATTGAAATCAACTACAGTCATGCCTGCACTGAGAATCGAACTCAGATCTTAGGATAGCCTTGCCATAGGATGCTTCGTGGTGTACACGATCATCAATTATGAGACCTATGTTCTAACCGTTAAACTATGCGGGCGACAGTGCAAGCTAAGCTTGCGCTCTGATTTGATGAGGAGATGAAAATTCGGACCGTATATAGAGGCATGATGCCAGCTTTTTACGTGTGGAAAGTTGAGAGTCATTGAGGACAGGACGAGTATGATTGAGAGGGTTATGGGGAATAGAAGAGAAGGGATTAGGACGGGCTCATCGATTTGTATGGAAATGTAGAAGTGATGTTGAGGAATGTGTGTGATCGGAGGGGCGAAGCTTGACAAGCTTGTGTGGGACATTGATTCCAAGGTGCTGGAAGCTCATGCACCTTATCTCTGGTTCGACTCTGCTCTGACGGGCCTCATTATTGTCTACATTCGTGCCAATGCTTCATTCCAACGATTGTCAACTATTGTCTCAAAGCACGTAAAGGAAGTAGGCAGATGGCACTTCAACTCGCTGTATATCATTTCATGCATTCATCTATAACTATATCTTCAAACTACAACTCATCCCTCGGATGCTCACCGGGGTCCTTCTCACCCTTCTTGTTCTCCTTCATCCAATTCATCATATCCTCAATACTCTCCTCGCCCTTCTTAGGCTTCTTCGGCGCATCCTTCTCAGGCAGCTCCGACTCCGTGGCCTTCTCTTCAGCCAACGGATCAGGTTCAGGAACTGGTTCTGCCGGTGCCTCACTACCATGAACAGGCATTTCGGTAGGCTTCGCCTTCTTGCTAGGCTTGGGCTTTGGTGGCGTCTTCGTCTTCTTCGGCTTGTTGAGTTCTGCTGCTTTGGCGATTAACTCGCTCAGAGCCTTTTGGATCTGTGTTGACTTCTGCGTGATGTCCTTGGTGACGAGAACTGGGTCTTCGAAAGGCTTGAGCTTTTCTTGAGCAGCCAACTTTTCTGTCAGCCATTCGGAAACGCTGTCGTATGTCTCCTGGATCTTGCTCAAATCCAAGTTGGCGTACATGTTGGCGTCGGCACTCGAAGCAGCAGCAGCTGAAGTGGTGCTGCTGGCGTCCTCTTCAAGGTCGTCCGGATCGTTTGGCGCTGCGGTTTCTTTCGAAGTTGCGGCGCTGGCAATAGAAGCCTTGGCTTTCTCAGCCTGGTCTTGAACTTTCGCGATCAAAGTCTTGGTCTCGTCGAGGGTCTTCTGAAGTGACTTGACCACCTCAGGACGTTTAGTGCTTTCAGTTCGACGAGACTTGATAGGCTCGACAAGCTTCTTCAGGTCTTGATGTTTCTCCTTCAAGATCGTCTTGCTGGCCTTGCCAAGATCGCCGCCCTCCATCCAATCCTTGACTGCCTGCAATGCTGTGCTAATCTGCTCACGTTCCGTCGACGTACTGACCTCTTGGAAGTCGGAGTTCTCGAGGAAGTCGCGGACATAGTAGGTGTAGCTCTCGAGCACGTTCTGGGCCTCATCGCGTTCGTAGCGGGCTTTGTCTGATTTGTCAAACCCGCTGAGCCTCTGTGTGATACGAAGGTCTTGGTTGCCAGACTCCGAGCTGCCTTCTTCACGAGAAGACCACTTGAGTGGGACGAGCTCGGTACGTTTCTTCGGCGTCTCAGATGCGGCTTCGGAGGATGCTGTTGCGGTGGTAGATGCTGACGACGAAGTGGTGGCGTCGACCTGCTCCACTGGTCCATCAGCCTCCTCACCGTCACCCAGGGGCTCCTGATCCTTTTTCTTGCCAAAGCCGAGCCAGCCCTTAACAGAATCGCCGACGCTGCCAGATTTCGAATTCTCGTCCACTTCACAGCTAATACTGCCGGAAGTAACATCAGGCAGACCTAGGTTTGGAGAAAGCTTGATGCTGAACTTTGTGCTCATATCACTCTTCTCGCATCCGAATTTACTCTTTAGCTGGTCTGCAGATTCAGTCAAGTTCTCGGCTTGGACTCGCAATAGGGAACGATCCAAGTCTCCAACGGTCTGAAAGAATCCGAAGGCGAAGTTCTCCTTGTCTTTGAAGCTGACCTGTTTGGTCGTGGCACCCGCGCCAACTGCAGATACTTCGCCAAAAAGCTTTTGCTTCCTCTCCTTGCCGTTGTCGAGGTACTTGAGTCCAGCTGGGTAGACAGCAATATCCGAGTCGCGGATCTCCTTCACCTTGAAGCTGGGAGACAGACCAGCGGCCTTGAAGGCAGCGCCAAAGACGGCAGACTCGTCGGGGTTGACATTACTTCGAAGTTTCGCCTGGTCTTTAATGTGCTGCTCAAGCTGGGCCTGGACAAATGGCGTCCTTTGAGCGCCGCCATGGATGATGATGGACTTGATGTCGTCTTGACTCAGCTTAGCCATTGCCAATGCCTCATCGATGGGCTTCGTGACTCGTGACACGTAGTCAGATGCCAACGCCTCGAAATCTGCGCGGGAAATCTTCAATCGTAGATCGATATCAGGAAGGATCTCCTCGAAGCTGATCGAAGTCTCCTTGTTGGCACTGAGCAGAATCCTGGCGCGTTCAGCCTCCTTGAAGAATCGAGCCATGGCACGTCCATTCGATTTGATCTCGGCCTCAGTGGTGCCACGGCTCTTCAGCGCAGGTTTCGTCAGGAGCTTCTTGACAAAATCGTTCATAAGCAGTGTTGTGAAAGCATCGCCTCCTAATGTCCTATCGTATCCAACGCCCTGTACTGCAACCTCTTGGACTGTTTTGTTGAATCTGCCAATGTCTTTCACGCTCTTGCCCTGGAATCGTAGCACCGTTGCGGTTGTAGATCCGGCTCCCATATCATACACCACATGGTATTCTGGCTTCTCACCCTTTGTTACCTCTGGGAATGTACGGCTCTTCGCGTAATCGAGACCGACAGCAAGACCGTCGGAGATCAGGCTCAAGACGTTGAGACCGGCGTAGTTCGCGGCTTTAACAATCGCCCGCTTCTCGTCCGCGGTATAGAAAGCGGGCACGGTAATGACTGCATTATCCACAGCGCTGGGCTTTGCCATATCTTCTGCGTTCCGCTTGATGTTCGCCAATTGCATGCTGATCAACTCCTCAACACTGAATCCAGGCTCGTCATCCTTAAACGCTGAGCTCTTGAACACTGTTGTGCCAAGCTCTTCCGATTGCTCGACATTGAGGGCTGGATATCGCTCCTTGAAGGTAGCAATTGTCTCCGCCCTGTTACTGTCTCCATGAATCCCAAGTAACGACTTGAGATTTGGAAAGACCTCGCCTGGAAACCGACCTTGTAGTGCAAGGGCATCGCCGCCATACGCTCGCTCTGGGAAAGAGTCTTCCGAGACGACAGTGTTCCCTTTCGCATCCCTGATTGGCTTGAATGCCACCGCTGCAGTCTCTTTCCGTTTGGAGTCTTTCGTAAGAACGATATCGAGGGGTATTCCAGGCTTCACGAGAGCGGCTTTGATGTTGAGTGTTCCGAAGTCGATGCCAACGACGGCAGCGCTTGCTGTGCTGGCGAACACCAGAAAGAGACCCATAAGCATAGTCAATGGAGACAGCGCGCCAGCACGCCGCCTGCCTAAAGGTAACATGGTGTAATGTCTATGGGAGTTGGGTGGGAGGTGATGGCGTGGTTGTCAATCTGACGGCGGTGTCGTTGAATTATCAAGGCATGGGTGGTGTACAATCGAGGCTGTGAAGGAGTTGCTTCTCGTCGATCGAAGGATGATTCAGTCGTAAGGACAGGTGGTGTTGCAAAGTGGCCAATAATCCGCAACTTCGCTTCTTCAATCTTCTTTGAATCTCTGTAACAGCTGTCCCCATCAAACTTTGGTGGTCCAAGCTCATACGTATCTCGCTCACTGCCGATCACCGCTGACTTCACTTTCGCAGCCCCTGCATCCACCTTCACTTTCACATGCAAACGCGGCACTTGATCAGCAGGCGCCTTGAAAATCCATGTGCGCGCCGCAATGCTCAAGACGTGATTGATGATGCTCGCGTAGGCTGCATAAGGGTGGAAAGTTTCATTGACTATGAGTTGCAGAGACCATCGCCTCTCGACGCGTGAATGTGGAAGTCGTTTCAGTCGCCTTCAGCTCACAAGTAAGGAAAGAGCGAAGTATCAGAAATTCGCAGACATCTACCCCTCATCTCCTTTGCCTAACGCGCGACGCGTTCGCGCATCAACACCACAACAGAACCTACACGTGCTCAACCAACCGCGCAATGCTTCTTCTGTCACCGCGCTTTCGCTGAACAACGCCCGCGGGCAAGCCAGACAAGATGGACATACAAGCACAGCAAAGCGTGAGCGCCAGCGCAGCTCAGACTGCATCAAGGTCTGAAGAGAATCACAATTTCACGGCATCCACGAAACCAGCACCGCCATGGATGGACACGCCTGCGTACAGAAAGCATGATCGTCGCTCGATTTTGACTTCCATCAGAGACTGCAAGGACAAGAAAAAGACCGAGGAGCTCGCCAATGACCTCGTCACACACTGGAACGGCAGCAGTCTTTACCCTCTGGCGGCAGTGAGGGCTCTGGCCAAATTCGACAATGGTTTCGAGCCAGCGATGGATTTACTTTGGAAGATCTTGGATAAGTACGTCCAGCGCTGCGCCTACGAGGTGGACTCCGCCGTCTTTTGGAGGTCACTCAGACAGCGCAAGGGCAAAGTGTCTGGCGACTTCAAGCAGATCGACAAGACCATGGCGAGAGTGTTGGCAGACAAGTGGCTTCCCGTGCTGAAGCAATCAACAGAACTAGACTGGGATGCAGAGCCGCTTTACGACCGATTTGTACAGTTCTGGAATATGGTGGGAGACAAAATGGGCGACCGCAAGCGTATGCTGGACTGTTTGAACTCGAGCCAAAGACCACCGCTGATACGCCCGCTGATGATACTACTGCTAGCCATTGAGCGTCGACTAGCCATCATCAAGGCTCATCGGGTCGCTGACGCTCACCTCCCGCCGGAATTGGTCCTCATGATCGCGGATGAACTCAGTCTAGACAGGAACACGTGGTTCAACCTGCTCCCAGTGATCGAGTACCTGCGGCTAGATTTTCTGGTCAAAGACTGGTGCGTTGGTAGTCGGCTGTATGCAAGGGAGAAGAGCGAGAGATGAGTGCAGAAGCATGAACATCTCGAAGCCATGAGGCCATGAGAGCGGGCGTTGCAACTGAACTTGGAAGGAAAATAAAGGACCGATCGTCTCGACCATGGATGACTTTCACGCTCTAGCCCAAATGGAGCCTGTGGGAAGCGAACGTGAGAAATTGTGTCGGCGAATTTCCTTTGAGGAGCAGGCAGAGAAATCAAATGTCCTAATTGACGGCAATCCATGAAACCCTTTTCAAATTTCTCTTTTAAAGTGAAGACTGCACGTGGTGGTTGATTGGCTGGGAGCCGAAGTGAAGCTTCGTCGGCGGGGCTGGTCGCTGGGGCCGTTGAACCAGAGCGAGGTCTCAGCCAGAATTGTTTTGACCATGCTGCTTCACTCCCTTGCCATTGACTTGTGCTGTATACTGGGCGAGCTCTAGCTTGAGACCCAGCACGTAACGGCACCATGAGATTCGGTGCGCAGCTTGAGAAGAACATCTACAAGCCTTGGAAAGAGTAAGAGAAAGAGGTCCCGTCACCTCCGAGGTATCGCTAATCGCCCATTCGCTTCGCAGTCAGTACTTAGATTACAAGAAGCTCAAAAAGCTCCTTCGCGACGACGAGTCCGCCCCATCTTCGCCGTCTACCGAAACCAAGCAAGACCAATGGACCGACGAAGATGAGAGCAAGTTTGTTGACGAGCTGGTGAACGTCCAGCTCGAGAAGGTACACAAGTTCCACAAGGACACCTACGAGAAGCTCCGAGACCGAACTGCGAAATGCGAGTCCAGACTCGATAGCATTGCGGTCGCCGACGCTGGGCCCGACAGCAGCAAGCCCACCGGCGAAGGTCTCATTAATGGCAACGGCAACGGCAATGGCAATGGAAAGAAGCCGGTCCCTAGCGAGACTGAGCGCAAGAACATCTTGAAGGAGGTCCTGTCCGAGCTGGATCAAATCACCAAGGAGACCAACGAGCTCGAGAAATACAGCCGTATCAATTACACTGGCTTCTTGAAGGCCGCGAAGAAGCATGATCGCAAAAGAGGAGGCTCATACCGTGTGCGCCCGCTGCTGCAGGTGCGACTAGCTGCGCTGCCCTTCAACAAGGAGGACTATGGCCCGCTACTGTTCAGGCTGAGCGCCATGTACAGCTTCGTGCGCAACCAACTCGAGGGCGGCGATGGCGACAACAAGGCCAGCGAGAACCAGGAGGGTAAAGAGGAGTACATTAGCAAGAAGTTCTGGGTGCATCCAGACAATCTGCTAGAGGTCAGGACTATGATTCTTCGCCGTCTGCCAGTGCTGGTGTATAATCCACAAACCTCAAAGGTTGCAGAGGGGAACACGCCAGACCCTTCAATCACAAGCATATATTTCGACAACCCCGGCTTTGAGCTCTACACCAACAAGGTCGACAACAGCTCGGGTTCCTCCCTTCGTCTGCGTTGGTACGGTCAATTGAACAACCGACCTGAGATTTGGGTCGAGAAGAAGACTGTCACTGAAGACGAGCGAAGCCACGAGGCGCGCTTCACGACCAAGGACAAGTATGTGCAGCGCTTCATTAACGGCGAATATCACATGGAGAAGCAGATCAAGAAGTTGGAGGAACGCGCCGGGGGAGACAGCACTGAAGTCAAGGACATGAAAGCTGCCGTCGATGAGGTGCAAGACTTTATTCACAAGTACAACCTGCAACCGGTTGTGCGCGCAAATTACACACGCACAGCTTTCCAGATACCCGGCGACGACCGCGTGCGCATCAGTCTCGACACCGACCTGGCTTTCATTCGCGAAGATGCCATCGATACCGACAGGCCTTGCAGAGATCCGGAAACTTGGCACCGTACCGATATCGACAACAACGAGCTCGAGTATCCCTTCTCATCGATTCGAAAGGGTGAGGTCAGCCGCTTCCCATTTGCTTTGCTGGAAGTGAAGCTGCGCAATTCGCAAAAGAAGAGCGCAGAGTGGATTGAGGACATCATGAACAGCCATCTCGTAAAGGCTGCCCCAAGATTCAGCAAATTCGTCCACGGTGTCAGCACATTCTTCGAAGACTACGTGAATACTTTCCCCTTCTGGTTGAGTGAGATGGAGACGGACATTCGCAAGGACCCTCAGCAGGCGTTCGAAGAAGAGCAGGCCAAGAAGCAAAAAGAAGCGGACGATCAGTTCGCTGTGGGTTCGCTACTTAGGTCAGGTGCAAGTCCCGCTCAACGAACCTCGTCGGCCGCCGTCATTAGTCCTGTTGGCACTCCTGCGGATTCGTCGCTCAAGCGGGATACGGGCGAAAACCCGATGGCCAGGCTGTCATCCGTCGGGACAAGGACTGCTGCTGTACCACCAACTCAGCAGGAGGACGTTGTTGAGGAGCCCGACGATGATGATACCGGCACACACGTCCAGACTAATCGACGAGGCACCGGACAAGGAGGACTGAAGCACCTCTTCCCGGGCTTCAGCACGAGCAAATACGCTCAGTCGAAGCGTGCAAAATCTCAGCTGCCTCCTGGCGTGGTCGAGCCTAAGAACTGGATCAAAGACCAAGGCCCTGTCAAAGTCGAAGCGAAGGTGTGGCTTGCGAACCAGCGAACATTTATCAAGTGGCAGCATGTTTCGATCCTCCTCGCTTCGCTATCGCTGGGACTTTTCAACGCTGCTGGGCCCGACAACACAGTTGGAAAAGCTCTTGGCATTATCTACACACTCGTTGCTGTCTTTGCCGCTGCTTGGGGATATGGCATCTACATGTGGCGTTTCAGCCTGATCCAGAAGAGGAGCGGAAAGGACTTTGACGCTGTCGCTGGACCGGTGATCGTTTGCATTGGTCTGATTGTCGCATTGTGTTTGAATTTTGGATTCAAGGTGAGTCTAGCATATTGTAAGCGTGGACTTCGGCTAACTTCAAGCAGTATCGTGCCGTAATGAACGAGCGCCAGCGCCATGACGATACGCAAGCCTTGTTTGTGCAGAGTGAGTATATGGCAAGGCATGGTGATCTGTAAGCTTTATGTACACATGTAGAAAGTATTGTGAAGGGATTTGTAGTTGGTGTATAGCGGTACCGCCTGTACAGATTGAGGTCGGTTGAGTTGTTGAAGTCAAAGAACGGCAGAGCTTAATAACAAGAACAATTCAACATCGGAGCCATTTCCCAATGGTATCGTCATCAGAAGCGCCTCGGCTGTTGCGACACGCCATCTGTCGATGATGGGCATGGCGTCGCTTTTCAATGCTCTGGTCTGTTCGCTTGGTGTCAGATAAATTGCCTGTCAAGCGCTGACCGCTTCGTAGCAGCGCGCTATCCCCACCAGCAGACATCACGAACTGCTTCAACAACGAACAACGCAATGAGCATTCCATCGCTGCTCCTGTTCGCAAGAAGAACGTCAAACGCCCTTGTTTCTGCAGGTGTTTGGTGCAGGACCTCGCACAGCATCTCGTGGCGTGCCTTGTCTGTTTCATCTTGGTACAATCCCGCCTTGCCGCCCTCCCCCTCGACATCCAAACTCCTTCATCAACACAAATTTCCGTCTCTGTATGCACTCCTGCTCGTACCTGCAGCAAGGCTGATTTACTTCCGACGACTTGGCTATTCTTAATCCTCTCGCGCCTGCGCAGCGTTTGTCGCCTGTGCGACATAAACGAGAGGTGGTTCTTGTTCCCACATCTCGCTTGGCCTTCCCGCTGACTTGAGACAGGCTACGTTCAGTGGTTGGCTTGGCGTTCATCTATATCTTTGTACCAGGCGCCATGCTCACCTTGCGGCAATATGGAAACATGCGACGGACATGTGGTGATGACGGGATCTTCGCGTGGGTATTTGCCCAAGTTGGTGGGACTCCGTTTGTGAGCATGGCGGTAAGCGCCTGTTCTGCTTGGTATAAGATCTCAGTGCTACCGGGACCAGTGCACGCTCTTCTTTTGTTTCTTCACAAGCCTGTGGTCTTTCTTCCTCCTCATTCTTTGCTTGCTGTGCAGCATCGTTCGTACTCGTTGGTCTAGAACCAACTTTCACTCATTTTCAACGGTATCCTGGTGATACTATCACATTCGTTCAATCGAGTTCTGCGAACTGCAACACAAGCAATCATCAATCGACAGAAGATCAATCAACGACAGCACCAACCTCACGACTACTCACGATGTCTTTCCTCCAGACAGCCGCCCTAGTCGGCTCCCTCGCCGCGTCCGTCTCTGCCCACGGATATGTTCAAGGCATCGTTGCCGGCGGCACATACTATACCGGCTACAGTCCATCCTTCCAGTATCAGAGCCCTCCTCCAACTGTCATCGGCTGGAGCGACCCCGAGGACTTGAGCAATGGCTACATCGCCCCATCGAACTACAGCACTCAAAACATCATCTGCCATTTGGACGCAACGCCAGCTGGAACATCCGCAAAGATCGCCGCTGGTGATAAAGTCGAATTGGAGTGGACGACTTGGCCTGACAGCCATCACGGGCCCGTGATCACTTACTTGGCTAAATGTCCCGCCAAGTGTGAGGATGTCGATAAGACGACTCTCGAGTTCTTCAAGATCGATGAGGGAGGTTTGATCGATGGAAGCTCTTCTCCTGGAAACTGGGCGTCTGACACTCTTATCGCTAACAACAACTCTTGTTCGTTCACGCAATGCTCCTAACGTCGTCCACACACATACTGACTACTTTTCCACAGGGACCGTAACAATCCCCACCTCCATAGCCGCTGGGAACTACGTCCTACGTCACGAAATCATCGCCCTGCACTCCGCCGGCGAAGCCGATGGTGCTCAGAACTATCCTCAATGTATCAATCTCGAAATCACATCCGATGGTTCTGATACCCCTGCTGGTACTCTCGGTACTGCTCTTTACAAGGAGGACGACCCGGGTATTCTGATCAACATATACACTTCCTTGAGCACGTACACCATCCCCGGCCCGACACTTTACACCGGTGCGGCATCTGGTGCAAGCCAAACTGGCGCTGCTTCTTCCAACGCCACCTCGGCCGCTGGAACCGGTGCTTCATCTTCCTACGTCCCCGCTAGCACGACCGCAACCTCAGCACCAGCTCAATCTTCCTACGCCGCCGCCGCCGCCACCACCTCTCCCGCCGCAGCAGCCGCTCAAACGACCACCCCAGAAGCCAAACAAGCATCTGCCTCTCTTTCTGCTTCCGTCTCTCTAACAACCTACACCGATGCCTCCGGCGCCACTGTCACGAGCGAATGCACGACAACCATCATCGCCACAGTCACAGCTTCCGTTTCCGCCTCTCCTGAAACTTCCTCCCCTGCTGCCCAGTACAATAACGTAGCTTCCACGACCACCCCGTCGTCCATAATCGCGTCCGCAACATCCTCCGCAGCCTCCGCAGCCTCCTCCTCCGACGCTGATGCGTGGGGAAGCAAGCCAGAGAAATCCCTCCCAGAAGGCTGGACGCTCAAAGATCTACTCCAATGGGTCTCGTACTTGCTGAAGAAAGGATGGAGTTCCGAGGACGGTGCAGCGAGCAAGAGGGGGCTTGTGGAGAGGAAGCATGTCCGGGATTTCAGTAGGGTGAATGCTTTGCCTTATGATGCGGAGATGGAGTAGATGATGAAGAAGAAGAAGAAGGGAATGGTGGTAAAGAGGGAAAAGGGTCGGAGTGTTGTCGATTTGATGTTGAATGGCAGTGATGAGGAAGAAGCAGTTGATCTACAGACAGGCAGGTTTTTTCCACTTTCGATTCTTGATCTTGTACATGTAGATATGACGAATCTTGCTCAGAATTGTTGTAAGCAAAGACTCGAGAGAAAGAGAACGCTGTATGATTGATGTGGACTAAGAACGATCATGTCATTTATCCGCCTTAGTTTCCTCCTTTATATAACCCTTTCCCTCGCGAATGTACTTTTCTTTCTTCTTCAATGGGTATCGTAACATCATAACCTCCGAAAAAAACGAATATGCGTCTCCTTCACAAACATGTACACAGAACCCCCCACCCCTCCTCTCACGGAGCGCTCTTCGTCTTCCTGAGTTCGTCCTACTTCTCTTTCAAATTCAAAGGCTTAAACGGTCTCCTAGCCATACTAAGCTTTCTCGTAAGCCGTTTCCATCCACTGGGCTCTCGTTGCGCGCGCTCTTCCCATTCACGCCGGTGTTCAGGATTGTTAACCTTGGGGGATTCGGATGAAAAGCTGATCGACTTGGGCTGAAATGACCTGCCGAGAGTGGAAGGCTCCGTCGGTCTTGACATGGGTTCATTGACTTCCTGTGTGCTCTCCAGTGTTGGCCATGCCGGGCTAGACGGGGCATCATTACCCTGTAAGCTGTTCTTGATGGCTTGCTTATAGTTCTCCCTCGCAGCTGTCCATCTATACCCGAGCGGGATACCGCCCGCAGTTGGAATGTTACCTTGCGATGGCTGCGATAATATCGAAGACCGATGCTTGCTCGAGCTGGCATAGCCTAATGTGGAGGCTCCGGTTGCCGTGTCAAGGGTGAGGTTACTACGACTAGTAAAGGTCGATCCTGAACGGGTATCGGATTGTGTGGTGCGTGAGCTTTCGCTGTCATTGACAGCGTCGATAGGAGGAGGAGGAGGAGCAATCGCTTTGCCCTTGCCCTTATGCCTGGGTGTTGATTCTCCACTTGGCGACTGTCCAGAAGTCGCGTCCTGGTCAAGACCATCTGATGGGTCTGTGTACCGTCTCGGATAGAAAACGTGTGACTGCTGAGGTGTGACTTGCTCGCTCGCTTCAAATTCCTGGCGTGGAGGTAGTGCTGCCCTGGGGTCAAGCTCTGTCTGTTCGGCGGGGCCCGGCAGATTTGTTCTTTGATTGAAAGGATCTTGAAAGATCGCTTGCCTTCCCGTGTACGGTGATGGCTCTGGTTGGCTAGACGTAGTTGCGGTGGCTTCTTGTGTCCTTGCATTGTTCATCTGAGATTGGCTTGTAGGCAGGGGAGTTGCTTCACTGGACGTCAGTATGGATGATGATATGTCGATTGGAGCACTGACCATATGCCGGCGTCTGGCCATGTGCTATCGGGTCTTCAGCATTGCCAGCATCATACGGCTCATCGACAGTGCCTGCGCCTCTCACACCGTTCAATGGCTCTTGACTTCCGCCTGGTTGCTGTTGCAATTGAGTCGCCGACATGCCAGACAAATTCGGATCATCAGCCTTACCAGCATCATAGGGCTGGTTATCAGAAAGCTCAAGACCCGCCATGCCAGACACCGGTTCTTGCCCTTCCTGCGAATGTGTTTGAGGCTGACCTTCGCCCAGAGATTCAAGACTTTTCTTCAAGCTTTCCGCCATGTTGGTCGAATGAATGAAGAGAAACTCTCTCCTGGAGTACTAAGCGCCCAGCAGCTGACGTTATAATCCCAGTCGTTCCTGAGATGAGCCGACCAGGGAGGTCCGACTTCCAGCGTTTCCGAGATCCAGTAGTAGTCCGATCGATGTACTCAAGTCAAGCTATGTATCCGGGTGGAATACGATGTCGTCGGATAACGCTCTGCTCCGCCACGGTCCCGCTCCTTCGAGATCAGTCGACCACCGTTTCCAGAGCTCCCGGTAAGGCAACGACCATAAGGCTGTCGAGGGCGTTACACGAGCGAAGTAGACAGTGATAATAGAGGTACAGGGCAGTATCAATGCAATACGCGTAAGTCAGAATGTCCAGAGATTACGAGTCTCCGGGGCGGATTAGCTGAGAATGCAGTGACCTCGCATCCCGAACCTTGAAAGTCAGATTAGCTCCATTGGCTCCTGCTCTACCTATTATAAGGAGAAGGCAAGGCAGTTGCTAAGCTCTTGCGGCGAAGTGCACCACAGCAAGAGAAGCATGAAGCATGCGCCCGCGTGGACTTGCAGGTGCATTCCGAACAGCAAAGCCTTCCCTCCCGACGTCATGTTGTCGACGCCAAGAGGTGTAGTCTACGTGATCGAAGGTGAAGTGAGGGGTGCATTGTACAGTGCCACCACCATTACCTCCTAGAAATCACCATCGGCAAATACATGTAGCATTACTACTTGGAACGCAGCCTGATTCGCTTCTTCGCGAAGAGCCAGTGCCTCAGAATGCGAAGCCACTCCTTCCGCCATGACGGGCCGATTGGAGAAGGGAAGCTGCACGATACGCGAAAAGAAGTACTGTAGCGCGTGTAGCTGCTGCGGTGCTGTCACAGCTGCTACCGGCATTTGCTTGTTTGTGCTACTATATAGCTCATTCCTTCTGCCGTTCACTGAGGTCTAGGCTAGTAGTTCATGCTCACATACATGGAGCTTGAAATGGGGTATCATGCTTCGTACTTCATGCCTTCCTTACGTGCCGTTCCTTTTTGAAACGCGAAGCGCGTGTCACCAGTATCACATCCCCCAAAACTCCTCGCTAGAGAAAACCAACCAAGCTGTCAAGAATGCTTGACTGAACCCTTCCGTCTGCAACTGAGATCAACATCGCATTCAGACCGAACTTTTATGGCTTCAGGGGTCATGATCAAGCTCGTATGCGGTTCCTCTGCTGCTTGTCGAACTCTTTCTTTGTCATAAAGGAAATCGGTATAACGTCGTGCTTCTTCTTCGCAGTGTGTGAAAGCCGCTTGCGACACACCGGGCACGTACCCGTCCCTCGGTCGCTGTTCTTTGCAGCCGACATGAGAGCACGTACCAGGCATTCGTGGCAATAGAAGTGTCCGCAGGCTGTAGCTGTACAGTTGGTGTAGTTCTCCATGCAAATGATGCACTGTCTCTTGCCAATCTTCTGCGGACCGGATTCGCCGTCCGCCTATGCAATGTCAGTTTGTGCCCGTCAACATGCATGAAGCGTTCTTACCTCTTGCTGGGCCTTGATCGCCTGCTGCTGTGTTGCCTGAAGCAGCTCCTCCTCGGCAGATGGTGCTTCGTCGTTAGCGAGATCGATCTCCTCTATGTTATCCACATCGATCACCCTGCCACGCTTGCTTGCTCTTTCCGCCGGTGCTGAATCGTCTGTCGATCGCTTGCGGCCTCGTGCTCGTGGATTCCGCTCCGAACTAGAAGCATTCGAGATAAGGTCCACCGCGTTTGAGCCGGTGCGGCCTCTAGGAATTTGGCGCTTTCGAGCGGCTCGAGGAGGCATACTCGCTTCTGACTGCTCGTCGTCTGAGTTCTCGAGTGTGACAAAGTCTTGAGAGTCAACTGAGGGCCGCCTTAGAAAGTTGTCTGCTGATTCGTTGTCGAAGAGATTATTTGGTAGGTAACCGAAGGAGCTTGGTCGGGATTCGGTGTAGTCTTCGCGGCGGGCCGGTCGTGAGTTGTGGTCGAAGCGAGGAGGTGGCGAGAGTGAGAATCTGTAGAGGCTCGGTGTAGGTTCTAGCGGTTGCGGGCGGTCATGCGTTGTTTGTGAAGCATCGTGCTGGGGAGCATGTGAAGGTCTGAGAGGGTTACGTCAGCCACTCACTCGCGATCACTTTGTGGTCGCCATTCTCTGGCGGCGAGCTCGCAGCAGTCCATCGTGACAGAGAGTGAATGAAAGGTACTCGGAGTAAATGTGAAGACTGACCTGTATCCCACATTCAAGTCGTCCAAGATGCCATGGCCGCCGTCGTCTCCGGAACCAGCGCCGAACAGATCCGCGTACGGATCGAAATGCTGCTCATCTTCCAACCGATCGAAGTTCCAAGACGACATATCGCCGGACAGTAAGTAGAATCATAGTATGAGAACAGGAGGAAAGAGTTCAGGAAGGAGAGCTACGGCATATGAAAGAGGACCCGCAGTGTGGATCAGCATCAGTGCGCTCAGCGATCGCCACCACCCTGCAGCTTCCAGCCAGCCCTACGAGCGGAGATGACGACCTCTTTTCTTCCGGGGGGCCATAACGACGTTTTCAGTACACCACCCAACATCATGCCGGGAGGATATTGGTCAATCCCATCGATCTGAAGTGAGCCATGCGATCAAGATGTCACCGACATCTGGCCAACGCCCTCGAGCGCTCCCAGCAATCCTCCCTCCTTCGCTTGCGCCCGCAACCCCTGAGCGCGTCGCGTGCTCATCGATATTATGCCGCTGCGACACAAGCACAAACCCAAGAGACCGACGCCGATGATGCACCACGATCCCTCGCAATCCCTTCTCAGGCACGGCATAACGAGATTGGCGTCCAACAAGTCAGCGCGCATATTCACCCGCAGCTTTTTCCATCGATAAACTCTTCGAAGCCCAGTGATGAGCTTGTCGCATTGTCCAGAGACCATCTTGCCCGCCATGACTTGCTCGGAAAGACGAGCGACAATTCGCAGCCTATTGGCTTCGACCTGCCCGACCTCCAAGGTGCTTCGCTGGACGAGCACTTCCACAGGTTGGGCATGGACAGCGCAGAACCGTACTTGAGCTTGGCAAAGAAGTATGCGAGGGCGTCGCCTCCGCCACGACCGCGTAGATGGGTCCAACGGAGCGGTTGGACAAAATACCACGAAGATGGCAGCTCGGAGGCAGTCGAGTATCCAGATGCAGAAGTTTTGACCTTCGATACCGAGGTAATGTGGCATGAGACGAGCTTCCCGGCCATGGCATGCGCAGTATCGGGCACACACTGGTATGCGTGGATATCGCCATGGCTGCTGGGAGAGAGCGAGAACGATCGACACCTGATACCTTTGGGTCCACGAGACACGCAGCGGATAATTGTAGGGCACAATATTGGGTACGACCGAGCCAGGATATCCGAAGAGTACAGCCTGGAGCAGTCGCGCAACTTCTTCCTTGATACCATGAGCTTACATGTCGCTGTCAATGGTATGTGCAGCAGACAACGGCCAACCTGGAACAAACATCGCAAAGAGCGCGATCTGCAGGATCAGATTGCGGCTTCAGAGGATAGCGCAGACTTGGCGGCGTTGCTCGAATCCGGGAAGGCGACTTTCGATGAGGAGGCGGATTTGTGGGTTGGCAGGGCTTCTGTAAACAGCCTGCGAGACGTTGCCAAATTTCATTGTGGGATCACAATTGACAAGGCGAGAAGAGAATGGTTTGGGGAGCTGGACAGAGAGGGCATAGTCGGGAAGCTCGATGAATTGTTGGACTACTGTGCTGCCGATGTTGACATCACGCACAAAGTGTACAGGAAAGTTCTGCCATTGTTCTTGGAAACCTGTCCGCACCCGGTGTCTTTCGCGGCGCTGAGGCATCTATCCACTGAGATCCTGCCTGTCAACAAGAGCTGGGAATCATACATCGCCAATGCGGAAGCTACCTATCACCGACTTTCTTCAGGTGTCCAAGAGCGCTTGCTTGACCTCACAAACAGGGCGCTGGAGCACAAGGAAGAGCCAGAGGTCTACCAAAACGACCCCTGGATATCACAGCTGGACTGGACCGGGCAGGAGGTGAAGATGGTCAAGGGCAAGAAGAAGGGCGATCCGCCGAGACCAGCTGCGCGACAGAAGAAGCCCGGCATGCCCAAATGGTACAAGGATCTGTTCACCTCCAATGACGCTGAGATTTCATTGACAGTGAGAACTCGTCTGGCACCGTTGCTCCTGCGAATGGCATGGGATGGCCATCCTCTTATCTGGTCAGACAAGTACGGATGGACGTTCAAGGTCTCCCATCATCAGTCTCAGAAATATCGCGATCAAGCCATGACACAGTGCGACATGCTGGAAGAGGAGAACTTTGCTCTTAGTGACGACTTGGAGCACACCTACTTCAAGTTGCCTCATAAAGACGGCTCCGAAGCCCGCTGCACTAATCCACTCGCCAAAGGATACCTGCAGTTCTTTGAGAACGGCACTCTGGCATCTGAGTATGAGTACGCCAAAGAGGCTCTGGAAATGAATGCGTCGTGCTCCTACTGGATCAGCGCTCGCGATCGAATCATGTCGCAAATGGTGGTTTACGAGAACGAACGTGCAGAATCTCCCGCGAAGGACACCGACCTCGGCTACATTCTCCCTCAGGTCATTCCCATGGGCACCATTACTCGACGCGCCGTCGAGAACACTTGGCTAACCGCTTCCAATGCCAAGAAGAACAGAGTTGGCTCGGAGCTGAAAAGCATGATCGCAGCGCCTCCTGGCTACGCCTTTGTAGGCGCGGACGTTGACAGTCAGGAACTCTGGATCGCCTCTTTAGTCGGAGATTCAGGCTTTAGAATCCACGGTGGCAACGCAATCGGGTTCATGACCCTGGAAGGTACGAAGGCCGCTGGAACTGATCTCCATTCTCGTACCGCAAGCATTCTTGGCATTTCGAGAAACGATGCCAAGGTCTTCAACTACGGGCGAATCTACGGCGCTGGCTTGAAGTTCGCCCTGTCACTTCTACGCCAATTCAACCCCACGCTCACCGAAGAAAAGGCAAAGGCCATAGCCACAGACTTGTACAACAACACCAAGGGCGCAAAGTCGAGAAGCAAGGCAATTCGTGAGAGGCAGTTCTGGCGCGGTGGGACTGAAAGCTTGGTCTTCAATAAGCTAGAAGACTTCGCCGAACAGGAGCGCCCTCGCACACCTGTGCTCGGTGCTGGCATCACAGAAGCTCTCATGCGTCGGTTCATCAGCAAGGGAGGCTTCATGACCAGCCGCATCAACTGGGCAATTCAGTCTTCTGGTGTCGACTACCTCCATCTCCTCATCGTTAGTATGGAGTACCTCTGCAAGCGGTACAACATCAACGCGCGACTTGCACTCACGGTGCACGACGAGATCCGTTACCTGGCAAAGGATGAAGAGAAGTACAGGACTGCCATGGCACTCCAAGTTGCCAATGTCTGGACTCGCGCGATGTTCAGTCAGCAGATGGGAATTGACGATCTTCCTCAATCCTGTGCGTACTTCAGCGCGGTGGATATCGACCATGTCCTCCGGAAAGAAGTTGATATGGACTGCGTGACGCCGTCACATCCGGAGAAGATTCCTCCCGGCGAGTCTCTCGACATCATGCAGCTTCTTGCTAAGGGGAAGGAGGCGTATCTTGACCCAAACACTGTCCCTCGCGAAGCACCTCGCCCGGAGCAGTACGACTACACTTACCGGCGTCCTGTAATGGAGAGCCTCCACAGCCCCAACGAGGTCACCTACCTGAAGGCCCAAATCGCGTCTACGCCGCAGGAACTCACCAGCATCATTCGCGAGTTGAAGAAACCTGCTTCCGTCTCTACTCCTTTCAACGACAGCGTCTCGTCTCCAAAACCAAAGCCCAAAGCTCCTCCAAAACCGCGCGGCCGCAAACCAAAAGCCTCGAAAAGCTCTTCTTTGATCGCTGCGAAAAGTAACTACTCTTCGAATTTCGCTAGAGCTATCAACCCTACTACTACTTCCCCTCCAAGCTTGAACCACTTCGATACCAACTTCGATTGGTCTGAGATTGGGAATGATTTGTCGCCCATGCCTGTGGCGGGAAACACGGCGATTGATGTTGGACTGATGGGTAGGAGTAGGGGAATCCCGACGCGGCCGGCTCCTGGTGCGCATGTTTTTGCGAGGGGGGAGATGGGTATGTAAGCCGCTTGTATGGATGCCAAAAAGGATGTGTAAGATGCTGTTGTAAAATGCTTGTGTAATATGTGGAAAGGTGTAAAGATGCTGTGTAAGAAAGAAGAGAGAACCAAAATGGGAGGGATGGCGATACGGACGGTCTTGTACAGATGAAACATGAAGAAAGATGAAGAGACGGCCTGACTTGAAGTTGTTTGTACAGCTAGCGATCTGATCTCATTCTTACTGTATCTATCTTTGAAAATCGTGTAACTGTTCATGCTGCCAGCAGCCGCCAGTATGTGCCGGCTTCCTTCGGCTTCGACATGTCTTCGCTCATTATTGCTCAACCATGTTGATACGTACATAGCCGATTTCTCCTGCCGTACTGTTTCCGGTTGGATCCATGGAGGCGATTGAAGCCAATTGCTGAGGCTGAACGTTCTCACGACCACATGGCGGTCGGGTCGACTCAGAAGGCAGTCAGTAGGCGAGCTCGCGCAACTGAAGCTCCAGTCGCTCAGCAGTTCGACCGAGGTCAGAAGGAAGAGAAGCTTGCCAATGATTTCTTTACGTGATGTTTACAGCATCGTTGAAAATGCCAGTAGCACTGTCCGCAAGGACAGTGGATTATTGATTGAGACGAGAAGGAAAACGTAACCGTCTTGTTCATTCTTCCTTGCAATTGATACCGTGGTATTTACACCCCGAATGAATTTCCCTCATAGCTTCGTGCTCATTTTGGAAGATCAAATCAATCTGATCTTGAACTCGTTCATCGTCAAACAAGGCCTCATCCACTGCTTCGGCCACACTTCCCCCAACACCATGCTTTATATGCGCCTCTTCACTCAAAAATTTACCACTCCTTTCTGTTTTGGTATCGTGATGCATTTACAGCTGGTTGGCGGTGTTGAAGTCCTTGAGGGCGACAGCGATACGCTTGGTCATGGTCTTCTCACCCTCGCGCACCCACACTCTTGGGTCGTAGTACCTGTGTCATTGTTAGCATCATATTGAAAGTGTGTAGAAAATTTCGGATCAACATACTTCTTGTTTGGCTTGTCCTCGCCATCTGGGTTGCCAACTTGAGAGTTGACGTATTCCTTCTTGCTGATCATGTAGTCGCGGATACCCTCGGTGTAAGCGTACTGGAGATCGGTGTCGAGGTTGACCTTGACAACACCGTAGCTGATGGCGTCGAGATAGTCCTGCTTGCTGGATCCGGAACCACCGTGGAAGACAAGGAAAACTGGCTTCTCGTCCTTGGTCTTCTCCTGGTCCTGGACATACTTCTGGTGCTTCTGAAGGAGCTCAGGTCGGAGCTTGACGTTGCCTGGCTTGTAGACACCGTGGACGTTGCCGAACCCAGCAGCGATGGAGAAGTATGGAGAGATTGGGCTGAGGGTCTTGTAGATGTTGTAGATGTCCTCTGGTTGTGTGTAGAGAGAGTTGTTGTCAACAGACTCGTTGTTGACACCGTCCTCCTCACCACCAGTGATACCAATCTCCATCTCGAGCCATTGCTTCATTGGTGCGGCGCGCTTCAAGTAGGCAGCGGTGGTCTGGATGTTCTCGTCGACAGCCTCCTCAGACAAGTCGATCATGTGAGAAGAGAAGAGAGGCTCGCCGTGCTGCTTGAACCAGGCCTCGTCGGCGTCGAGCATGCCATCGAGCCATGGGAGGAGCTTCTTCGCGCAGTGGTCGGTGTGGAGGACAACTGGGATGCCGTATGCTGGAGCCACGGCACGGATGTAGTGTGCGGCAGCGATGGAACCGGCGATGGAAGCCTTCTGATCCTTGTTGTCGACGCCCTTACCGGCGAAGTAGGCGGCACCACCCTGCGAGACTTGCAGGATGATGGGCGCCTTCGCGTCGCGGGCAGCTTCGAGAGATGCAACGACAGTTGAGGAGGAAGTGACGTTGATAGCTGGGATAGCGAAGTTCTTCTCCTGGGCGTACTTGAAGAGGTTCTTGACGTCCTCTGTTTGCTGTTGTCAGTACACGTTCGTTGTTTGGATTACCCCTCCATCGCTTGAAGGTGGGGTGTTGACTGACCTCCGTAGATGACGCCGGACTTGACCTTGAGCACGCTGGTGGCCATTGTGGTAGCTGATGTGTGATTCTTCTGCGGGTAAAGTTAGAGAGATAGACCTTGGTGGGTATGCAGTGGTAGATGAGTGTGCAGTAAAGCTTGCTCTGGGCTGGGCTGGCGAGGTCTTTTGAACGAGGTTCGCTGGCAGATGGTGGGAAAGATTCTTCTGTGACATCAACCTAAGGCCTGCCCCACCAAACGCAGCACTTAAATCATCGCCAACCCCGCCGTCTCAAGCCGCAGCAAGCAGGGTTCCTTCACTGCATTCACAAGACGCTGCTGCTCCGATCGTCTCCGAAGGCCGAGCCTGCTGGTTGCAGTGCATGCAGCATCGTACAGACCACTCGCGTCTCCCAATGCTATCCGCATTGCTTTGGACACAAAAAGCACGCTTTGTGCTCGTGAAGGAGGCGGCATTACAATTGCTTGTGATTGATTGGACCTCCCCGGCGTGACTCCGGGTCGAGTGGACTGAGATACGACGTCGACGTGGTGTAATTTGCTCCACTGCCAGAGAAGGCCCGTCTTCTCCTGCAGTGTTGGTGCCTGAAATTCGAAGCATTGGTGAGGCGTCAGTCTGACACGTGATATTTACCAAGCATCGGTCTCGTACTTGCTAGCGCCGATTAGACTTCGGCGTTCGAAAGATTCAGAGACAGCAGCAGCGAAGGGCATCTGAAGGCGCAAGCAACATCATCCAGTCACCATGTTGTGCGCAAGTATGGCGACCACTGTCCATTCGATTGAGAGCAATGCTGACTGATTCTTAGTCTCCGGTGAGGCGCCGCAGGAGCCTGTCACCAGCAAGAAGTCCGGTTAGTTGCGCGCGACATCCACGAACAACGAATCGAGTCAAGGCTTACTGTAGGTATAGGCAATGTCTTTGAAAAGCGTCTGATCCTCGCTTACATCTCCGAGCATGGAAGCGACCCTGTCAATGGCGAGGAACTTTCGGCAGACGACCTCATCGATCTCAAGCAAGCGCGCGTCGTGAAGCCCAGACCTCCAACTCTCACATCGATCCCGGCCCTCCTCTCTACCTTCCAGAACGAATGGGATGCTTTGATTCTGGAGACATATCAGTTGAAGCAGCAATTGGCCGAGACCCGTCAAGAGCTGAGCACTGCGCTGTACTACAATGATTCTGCCCAGCGTGTGATCGCGCGCCTGCAGAAGGAGAGGGATGAGGCACGGGATGCGCTCTCGAGGGTGTCAGTCAGCGGCACTGCCAATGGCGTGAACGGTACCAACGGAGACGCTATGCAAGTCGACGGACAACCACTCTCTGGAGACGCTCTTGCGAAGATTGAAGAGACCCAGCAACGTCTTTCTGCCACTCGACGAAAACGACCTGTGCCAGAGGACTGGGCAACTGCGGATGAAATTCAGAGCTATGATGTGAAGCAGACGGTCGATTCGCAATTCACTGGTTCCAAGACACTGGCTTCAGATGCTACTGGCGATTTCTTCCTCACAGGCGACTCTGATGGCACGATGGGTGTGTACGACGTAGCTCAAGGCGCGTTCACCACACGGAGCCAACTTGGAGCCGGCGCGATTCTCGGCGGTGCTTGGTGTAATGACAGACAAGTCGTTTCGACCTCAAGTGGCGTGGTGGTTGTGGCTCAAGATGGAGCGGTGCAGGGGAAGTTCCAGCAGCATGCAGGAGCTGCAACAGCTGTTGCAGGACACCCAAGTGGTGAACTCTTGGTCTCCGCTGGGTACGACAAGAGCTACATCATATACGATTTAAGCACAATGCAGGTACTCACACAAGTATTCGGTGACGTTGGTGAGTACAATGACTTTGCAGCTTTTCGAGACCTTGCTGACTGGCCTGCAGAACTTACTAGCGTGGCTTTCCACCCCGACGGCCACCTTCTTGCGGTCGGAGGTGCAGATGGCTCGGTCAGGCTGTACGACGTCAAAACGTCTCAGCTTGCGCACACATTCCCCGCACCCTCTGCAACAACTCCTGTGGTCGCGGTCACCTTTTCAGAGAACGGCACATGGGTCGCTTCAGCGAACCAGGGGCAAAACGTCCTTACTATCTGGGATCTTCGAAAGCTCAACGCACTCAAGACTATCGACATCGGCACAGCTGTGACCGGAATTTCGTGGGACTACACAGGCCAGTTCTTGGCTGCCTGCGGGCCGGGTGGCGTCGTGGTAAACCAGTATTCGAAGAGCAGCAAGGCTTGGAGCGAGCCTCTCCGCAAGGCGCTGAACGCAGCGGACGTGAAGTGGGGATCAAAGGCGAAGACTTTGGTTGCGCTTACGGGCGAGGGGGCTGTCAGCGTGCTTGGCGCATAAAATGCATTTCGAAGAGGCGTTTGGGCGTCAAAAGTAGGATCGAGAAGACTTGTAGCATAGCAGGGTCGTATCAAGCGAGCCGCAAAGAAGGCGGTGGAATATGCTTATGGAAAGGAAGAATGAATAAGTTCATGTTGTAGCATCTCATTGCCTTCTCCCGTGGACTTGTCGGGGGAACTGTGACCTACGGTAACCATACTAGTTAATTAGAAATAGGTATAGATTAAAGGCGCAATTAAACAGCCGGATAGAGCCGATTAGGGAGCGAAGCCGGCCGGAGGTCCCCCTTAGTAGGGTATAGTAATACTTAGGGTTAGGCGTGTTACTATATTAAGCGCTATTTTAGTAAGCCTATAGTATAGAGTTTAAGCCTAATATTTATATATACTATTCTAACTATTATAAGATAGTTAGTAAGTAAATAAGATAGCTCGGATTAAGCGAGAAAGACGTAAAACGCCTAAACTAGTAAATAAATTATCTAAGTAGTATATAATCGATATATTAATACCTAGAGTTAACTAAGTACCTATATATTAGTATCTAAATTTTATTATTATAGACGTATATAAGAGCGAGCCTATAGTATTAATCTTTCGCCTATACTAATACCTAAGCCTTTTTTAGATAGAGTCTATACTTTAAAGTAAATAAGTAAACTCTTACTATATAACTATAGCCTATTTATATATAATAAACCTTAGATATATCTAGAGGCTAGTATACTAGCCTATTATAAGGAAGTAAAGAGCATAAGAGTAGAGCTAAATAAAGTAATAAGGACGTAGGCTATAGCGTCTTAAGAGGAGTTTAATATACTAGATCTAGTATATAATATAGGTTAAAGCGTAGAGGTAGTAGACGCTAAGAAAGTCGATAAATATAAAGGTTATAAGTAGCTCTAGTATATAATTAAGGAGTTAGTCTATTAGCTCGAGGTTATAAAGAAGTAGTTATTAAAGAAAGTAGATAAGTTAGAGCTAGCGCCTTAGCCTTATCGTCGCTTAAGGCGAGTAGTACGTCCTTCTTATAGTAGCTCTTAATATTAATAATACTATACTACTTACGATTATATACTAGGTATAAAGGAATATACTTTCTATAGTATCTATAGCTAAACCTTATTTCGGAGATCTTCTACTATATAAAGCTATAGGCTATTTCCGTCTACTTATAAAGATAGTAGTATTAGCGCTTAACGTTTAACTTTATAGTATACTAGGTATTAACTATAAGTCTTCTTTTCTTACTATCTACGTTAAAAAATTAATTACGGTTTATCTAACGTAATCCGCGGGGAAGCGGGACACGCGTAGAAGCGGGACACAAATCCTGGACCACCACACTCTCAGTTCGATACACGCTACGCAACTGCAATGCAGTCGGAATCTGAGTCGCTAGATACATTCTTAAGTGCATTCTCAGTCTCCTTCTCAATTTCCACGCTTACTGAGCCATTGCGACGTCGCTTGCGTGAAGTTTTCTCCGCAGTTGCCTTCTCCGCCGCCCTCGCGATTTCGAGGACTTCCTGTGTACTG